>JASANB010000382.1:0-23814 GCA_030248155.1 Sabatieria punctata
GTAGGGAACGACCGGAATTCCGATTCCGATTCCGAACTCAGAGGTCTCGGAATTTTTCGGAACTTTGGCTAAATTTTAGGAAGTCAAACACCAATTCTATGCGTACTATTGCATGTCTTCTTTGCTGTGCAATCGACAATCTGCATAGTTTAGTAATCCATAACCTACTGTAATCCCTTCTAAGTAAAAAATAAAAGTTAGCACTACTCTGTTGTGGAAGCACCTGAGTCTGAAGAACTCGGCAGTCTTCAAACGCCTCAAAGATTTTGATCAAAGCCAGTGAACGGACGTTTAAAGTGGCAAAACACATTTTGGAAGGCGACAGAAGTCACTTAGAAGCGATAGCGAAAAATAGAGTGTGAACAATGCCTGAAAGACCCAATACCAATACCTGAGACCCCAATACCCAATACTTGCGTAACTGAGCCATAAATTGCATTTCAGTGAAAAGGTACATTCCAGTGGTGTACACAGGATTTCTTTCACAGGGATTAAAATTACGAAGAGGCTTAGTTGGGCCATTGTCCAACAAGGGCGAGATATTTTGAAAAATTAGCCATTAAGAAAGATTTAGAAGGCTTCTGGAGGGTAAAATAAGCAAAAATTAACAGTTTTAGTGCATACATGATCTACTGTATTACAGTGTTTCTTATTTTCGGCAGATTTTCTCTTCTTACTCCACCGGAAAGGGGTGTACTAGACCGCACTCCCTGGGTACAGTACTAATACATTCTGTATCACTAAAATGACAAATTTCAATTGAATTACAAACGTTTATCTTAGATAAGAACAGAGAAATTGCGCTAATTACTGGTGTACTAATTAGAAAAGCGGACAGTATAAGATATTCTTAACCTTTAGTTTATTAACGCAAAAACGGTTTTCTATACCTACTGTAATCAAATCATCGGTCAATCTTTTCGATTTTGTTCAGGTCAGTTTTTCAGTTCAACAGCGATTTTAGTAGGTCCTAGTTAGTATTGGGCATTGGGGCTTAAAAATCCCAATACCAAACCTGGAAAACACCACCAATACACCCACTACCCACTTCGCACTCTACTGAAAACGTTGAAAAATTGTTGTTTTTAAAATATAATTTACGCGCTTTGAATTTTACCTATTGATGGTTGGCGATTTTAATGCATTGTTATCGTTTGACATGGTGATTTGTACTGGATGTTTGCTGGGAATTGTAAAGGATGGTTCCGTAAAAACTGTTTCTTTGATGGTGATTTGTACTGGATGTTTGCTGGGAATTGTAAAGGATGGTTCCGTAAAAACTGTTTCTTTGATGGTGATTTGTACTGGATGTTTGCTGGGAATTGTAAAGGATGGTTCCGTAAAAACTGTTTCTTTGATGGTGATTTGTACTGGATGTTTGCTGGGAATTGTAAAGGATGGTTCCGTAAAAACTGTTTCTTTGATGGTGATTTGTACTGGATGTTTGCTGGGAATTGTAAAGGATGGTTCCGTAAAAACTGTTTCTTTGATGGTGATTTGTACTGGAGGTTTGCTGGGAATTGTAAAGGATGGTTCCGTAAAAACTGTTTCTTTGATGGTGATTTGTACTGGATGTTTGCTGGGAATTGTAAAGGATGGTTCCGTAAAAACTGTTTCTTTGATGGTGATTTGTACTGGATGTTTGCTGGGAATTGTAAAGGATGGTTCCGTAAAAACTGTTTCTTTGATGGTGATTTGTACTGGATGTTTGCTGGGAATTGTAAAGGATGGTTCCGTAAAAACTGTTTCTTTGATGGTGATTTGTACTGGATGTTTGCTGGGAATTGTAAAGGATGGTTCCGTAAAAACTGTTTCTTTGATGGTGATTTGTACTGGATGTTTGCTGGGAATTGTAAAGGATGGTTCCGTAAAAACTGTTTCTTTGATGGTGATTTGTACTGGATGTTTGCTGGGAATTGTAAAGGATGGTTCCGTAAAAACTGTTTCTTTGCCAAAAACAGGTTATTCCAAAATTTTAAGCCGATTTTCAAAAAAGTTCCGATTCCGAAAAATTCCGATTCGGAACTGTAGTTGAGTTCCGATTCCGATTCCGATTCCGATCGGACCCAAAAATCCGGTTCCGGTCGTTCCCTATATACGTGTACAAACGAAACTGAAACTGCATCTTGCGATAGTATGTACAAACGAAACAAGAAGACTGTTTATTAAACAAACAACATACAATGACGATAAGAATACAATTCATCATGTACAGCATAATTGGTTTGACACTCAGAATAGCAGCACGTGTGTCAGAAGGAAATTGCCAATTAAAGACGCAATAGTGCATTTCATTCTTTATTGTTTTGTTTGTTACTTACTGGTCAGTTGGACATGCGAGGGCGAAGCAAGAAAGAAGAGACGGCACCAGAACTGAGCAAGGCAGAGGCTTACGGCTACGTGTACACGAGAGGCAGGTTCAGCCGGTGGCGTCATAAACTCTGTGTGATCTACCAAGACAAGTTGTACGTGCTCAACCACGATAGAAAGTGTACCCCCATCGATTTGTCGCGCGTGCGTCGCGTGGGACTAAAACTCGACTCCAACCCTCACTGCCGGACCGTGCGACAATGCCTGCTCAGCCTGACTGATGACCGCGACCACAAAACCACACTCCGACTGGACGGAAGCTCCGACATCAACTACTGGACACTCAAACTGACACAGGCCATGTCGACGCAACACCAACAGCTGGTAGACAGATTCATCGCCGACCGACACGACACTCCCCTGCCTCAGCGAGACGAACCACTGCCGGACCTGAGAGACGACACCAACCAATCTGACTCTAAGAAATCCGTTGAGACCATATCGCTTGACGAAGACGGTAAAAATCTCCTTTCCACGAACTGGGTATGTTAGGTAGTGCGCTGTCATATTTCAGAGATAGCAAATGAGCAGGCAGGCAAAGAAGAACAAGCGCCTACGCCGGTGATTCAAGACTACAAGCCAGCTCTGCCGTTGCGTCAGAAGCCGACGGAGCCGGCCGGACCTACCGTATCCGTGGCAAGAGTGAACACATTTCTGCGAGAACTCAACACAGCTGTGCGCAAGCGACGACAGAAGATCGACGATAAGTGCCTTACTTCAAATACCGTCAAGAATGAAAGTAGGCCAACAAACACCGACAGTAGCTTCTCGAAAAAACACCAATCAATTGCCAGCAAGGATCGAAATGACCAATCAGCACAAGGCGGAGAGAACCGGAACAGTCAATCGCCAAAGAGTAAAAGTCCTTCTAGCGGAACACCAACAAGCGGCGTTGACGAGGAAAGTAATTTCGACAAGACAGCTTTTATGCAAGAATTAGCCGTGACACTGAGCAAAAGACAGCACTCCAACAAAACGGACGAACAATCAGCCACGGGTTCAAGGGAGAGGAGCAACGATTCCAGTGTTAAGTTGGACTCAGATGATACGAACAGCAGCAGCAGATCAGAGGGAACCGGCGACCAATTCACCGACGACGGAGTACTGACAGCTGTCCGCAGCACAAGCAATAACAAAGCCCAACAAAGATTCGGCGCAGCAGAAAGGAAAATTGAGGAAGACAGCGCCGCCGCCGACAGATTTCACTTTGTCAAACAGCCGCTTGCCTTTCGACCGCGGCCTCAGCGCCGACCCTCCAGCGCCTCATCAAGGTTAGCAGCAACGAGCGCCAGCTCAGCGTTTGCCGAATGTGCCAGCCGAAGACGCAAGTTAGACAGCGGAAGCGAAGGTAATCGGGAAGAACTAAAGAATAGCCGAGCTGAGGCAGCAAGTCCACACATCAGATGCATTCTCTGCAAATCTAACCAACACCACAAACAACTCGTTCAAGACCACGCCCATTAGTCTCCAGTACTTCCTATTTTACTCTTGACTTACAGTGTTTGAGTATCCCTACTGACTGGTTGTCTAATTATAAAAAAATAAAACTGCGAGCATTTTTCGTCTTGCTTATTGACTGCAAGCAAATGACGTCACTTACAGTCGCAATTAGTGCTTGATCTGAAGCGTACTAACGTACTGATGAAGCCAGTTTACAGGTTAGAAGAAACAATACAGTGGAGTGGGTTATATACAGGTTGTTAAAGAACGGGAATTTACTTCCAGCTTTAGTTTGAGCAGACGGATCCTTTAGCTTTTGGTTTCATTTGAAAGAGTGTGCAATGGCCACGGAGTCGGATACAGTAACAGTGTAAAGTGCGTTTTTATTCTGTTTTTAATTGTCATTGTCAACCGAGATCGGGCGGCCATCAGGCAGACATGTATAGTGGGGGGTCGGCGGAATCGGCCGATATGGTGTGCGTTGGACATCCCTATGGCCCCAAAGTAAAACCCTAAAACAGTTCCGCCCAACTGCTTCTGGGTACCCAGCAATGGCCATCCATGGTTCTCTATGATGAAGGCCATTTTCCATAGTAAAACTCCAAAACACCCCCCACGGAAATGACCTTTTCTCTGGGGGGGCGAGCAAACTCAGACCCGTGCTAGCAGCGTTCGAAAGCTCACATCATGGGCTTTCAGAATCTGTAATAAAATTTATGGCGTTTTTTGTTGTTTCAAAAATAATCGATCGCGAAATATCCATTAATCACGATTTTATCAGTTTTCAGCAGCCAAATAAAATGGTTTGGCATGAAAATTTGATGAGCATACTAGGTTTTCTGACACGGCAAATTCAATGGCGTGATCCATTTGTGCATAGGACCATGTGATCAATCGATAGCCAGCAATGGCCATCCATGGTTCTCTCTGATGAGGGCCATTTTCCGTAGCAAAACTCCAAAACACCCCTCACGGAAATGAACGTTTCTCTGGGGGGCGAGCAAACTCAGACCCGTGCTATGCAGCGTTCGAAAGCTCACATCATGGGCTTTCAGAATCTGTAATAAAATTTATGGCGTTTTTTGTTGTTTCAAAAATAATCGATCGCGAAATATCCATTAATCACGATTTTATCACTTTACAGCAGCCAAATAAAATGGTTTGGCATGAAAATTTAATGAGCATACTAGGTTTTCTGACACGGCAAATTCAATGGCGTGATCCATTTGTGCATAGGATCATGTGATCAATCGATAGCCAGCAATGGCCATCCATGGTTCTCTCTGATGAGGGCCATTTTCCGTAGTAAAATTCCAAAACAGCCCCCACGGAAATGACCTTTTCTCTGGGGGGCGAGCAAACTCAGACCCGTGCTATGCAGCGTTCGAAAGCTCACATCATGGGCTTTCAGAATCTGTAATAAAATTTATGGCGTTTTTTGTTGTTTCAAAAATAATCGATCGCAAAATATCCATTAATCACGATTTTATCAGTTTTCAGCAGCCAAATAAAATGGTTTGGCATGAAAATTTGATGAGCATACTAGGTTTTCTGACACAGCAAATGCAATGGCGTGATCCATTTGTGCATAGGACCATGTGATCAATCGATAGCCAGCAATGGCCATCCATGGTTCTCTCTGATGAGGGCCATTTTCCGTAGTAAAATTCCAAAACACCCCTCACGGAAATGAACGTTTCTCTGGAGGGCGAGCAAACTCAGACCCATGCTATGCAGCGTTCGAAAGCTCACATCATGGGCTTTCAGAATCTGTAATAAAATTTATGGCGTTTTTTGTTGTTTCAAAAATAATCGATCGCGAAATATCCATTAATCACGATTTTATCAGTTTTCAGCAGCCAAATAAAATGGTTTGGCATGAAAATTTGATGAGCATACTAGGTTTTCTGACACGCCAAATGCAATGGCGTGATCCATTTGTGCATAGGACCATGTGATCAATCGATAGCCAGCAATGGCCATCCATGGTTCTCTCTGATGAGGGCCATTTTCTGTAGTAAAACTCCAAAACACCCCTCACGGAAATGAACGTTTCTCTGGGGGGCGAGCAAACTCAGACCCATGCTATGCAGCGTTCGAAAGCTCACATCATGGGCTTTCAGAATCTGTAATAAAATTTATGGCGTTTTTTGTTGTTTCAAAAATAATCGATCGCGAAATATCCATTAATCACGATTTTATCAGTTTTCAGCAGCCAAATAAAATGGTTTGGCATGAAAATTTGATGAGCATACTAGGTTTTCTGACACGCCAAATGCAATGGCGTGATCCATTTGTGCATAGGACCATGTGATCAATCGATAGCCAGCAATGGCCATCCATGGTTCTCTCTGATGAGGGCCATTTTCTGTAGTAAAACTCCAAAACACCCCTCACGGAAATGAACGTTTCTCTGGGGGGCGAGCAAACTCAGACCCGTGCTATGCAGTGTTCGAAAGCTCACATCATGGGCTTTCAGAATCTGTAATAAAATTTATGGCGTTTTTTGTTGTTTCAAAAATAATCGATCGCGAAATATCCATTAATCACGATTTTATCAGTTTTCAGCAGCCAAATAAAATGGTTTGGCATGAAAATTTAATGAGCATACTAGGTTTTCTGACACGGCAAATTCAATGGCGTGATCCATTTGTGCATAAGATCATGTGATCATAGCTGTAAATTGATGTCGCAAATGAATTTGGTGTAGCAGAAAACCCCCAATTTGGTAATCCCATTTTCCTTCTGATTTAGTGAGGTGCTGAAAACTGATAAAATCGTGATAAATCGATACTTCGGGATCGATTATTTTTGAAACAGCAAAAATCACCATAAATTTTATTGCAGATTCTGAAAACCCCATGATGTGACTTTCAGACTCCAAATTGCTCGCCCCCAGAGAAACGTTCATTTCGGTGAGGGTATTTTTGGAGTTTTAAAATGGCCCTCATCAGAGAGAACCATGGATGGCCATTGCTGATCACATGGTCCTATGCCCAAATGGATCACGCCGACTCCCGTGTCAGAAAACCTAGTACAGTCAGGCACTTAACGCCGTTTATGGTACCGACACCATATAAGGTGCCGGTACCATATATGGTACCCGTACCGAGGGTAGTGGTATCATATATGGTACCGGCACCATATATGGTACCGTCACCATATACGGTACCGGTACCATATATGGTACCCCCACCTTCGGGGCCTGTGGTGGCACCATATATGGTACCACCACTCCACTTATTCAAGAGGTACCATATTTAGTGCCGGTATCATATATGGTACCACCACACTCGGGGACTATGGTGGTACCATGTATGGTACCGGTACACCATATATAGCTGCTACTCAGGTACCGGTACCATATATGGTACCAACACCTTATATGGTACCCCTACGCTAAAACACTGTGTGGTGGTACCCATATGGACCCCTACCTTCGAGCACTGTGGGTGGTACCATATATGGTACCCCTACCTTGAGCCAATTTCGCACTTGATTTCTGTCATTAAACTCAATTTTCTCGTAAACGCAAGCTGATAGGCAAACGTTCCACCAACCAAAATGTAGAGCAATGATAGCTCTACGAAATTCTGCAATAAAATATGCCACTATAGGGTTGCAAAAGGAGTTAGAGCGCCAAAAGTGGCTGAAGAGTATTTTAAGAACCCGAATTTTTAAATGAAAGAAAGGTGAAAAAGTTAGGCATGGGCATGGATGGTTGGTACATGCATTCGATCAGCCGAATCTGGTTTTTTCGTAAGACAATGTAAGAGGCAAACCTTAAACTACAAAGTTCAGAGAAGGGTGGGGAAGTTGGTTGAGCGCCGGAAAAGATCGCAGGGTTGTGAGTTGGAATCGAAAAGAAAACGTCTCCAAAAACGTTCAGAATCGTCTGTGAATACATTTAACACCTTTCATTTTTGTTTGAGCTACAAAGGTTTACTGTACTAGACACTTCAGTCATGACTGAAGAGTCCTCAGCCCTCTGAAGATGCTTGACTATGTACGGGACCAAAAACTGAATTTATCGCTTACTAATCGAATTCAGACTTTAAACATGCCTAACTTTTGCACCTTTCTTTCGTTTAAAAATTGAGTTTAATGGCAGAAAATCAAGTGCCTCAAGGTAGGGGTACCATATATGGTACCGGCACCTTATATGGTACCGGCACCATATATGGTACCACCACAGTGCTCGAAGGTAGGGGTACCATATATGGTGCCGGTACCATATATGGTACCGGTACCATATATGGTACCACCACAGTGCTCGAAGGTAGGGGTACCATGTATGGTGCCGGTACCATATATATGGTACCGGTACCATATAGGTGCCGGCACCTTATATGGTACCGGCACCATATATAGTACCACCACAGTCCCCGAGCGTGGTGGTACCATATGGTACCGGCACTAAATATGGTACCTCTTCGAATAAGTGGAGTGGTGGTACCATATATGGTACCGGTTCCATATATGGTACCGGCACCATATATGGTACCATACCATATATAGTGCCGGTACCATATATGAGTGCCAAAGGCCCCGAAGGTGGGGGTACCATATGGTACCGGTACCGTATATGGTGACGGTACCATATATGGTGCCGGTACCATATATGATACCACTACCCTCGGTACGGGTACCATATATGGTACCGGCACCTTATATGGTGTCGGTACCATAAACGGCGTTAAGTGCCTGACTGTACTAGGTTTTCTGACGGCAAATTCAATGGCGTGATCCATTTGTGCATAGGACCATGTGATCAATCGATAGCCAGCAATGGCCATCCATGGTTCTCTCTGATGAGGGCCATTTTCCGTAGTAAAACTCCAAAACACCCCTCACGGAAATGAACGTTTCTCTGGGGGGCGAGCAAACTCAGACCCGTGCTATGCAGCGTTCGAAAGCTCACATCATGGGCTTTCGGAATCTGTATTAAAATTTATGGCGTTTTTTGTTGTTTCAAAAGTAATCGATCGCGAAATATCCATTAATCACAATGTCATCAGTTTTCAGCAGCCAAATAAAATGGTTTGGCACATACATGTAACAGGTCATCCGCCGATGGGGGAGTGGGGGGTTGGGGGGTCTGGCGCTGGCCGGGGGGGGTCTGGAGCCAAAAATTTTGGGGGGAGGGGGTGGGCACTGAAAAAACGCTCAAAATCGAAAAAATCGCAATTTTTTGGCTAAAAATTGCCAAAAATCGCTAATTTGGGCTGAAATACAGCTAATAAGTGCTGTTTTACAGGCGATTTTGGCAATTTTTGTGTGTGAAATTGTAAAAAATTGCAAAAATTTGCTCGAAAATTTACTTGCCAGAAAAATCGGAGGGGGGGGTCCGTGAAAACGTCTCGGGGGGGGGGGGGGGGGGGGTCCCATCCGGGAGGGGTCTGGCCTAAGTCGGGTGGGGCGCAGACCCCCCCAGACCCCCCTGTTACATGTATGGTTTGGCATGAAAATTTGATGAGCATACTAGGTTTTCTGACATGGCAAATTCAATGGCGTGATCCATTTGGCATAGGACCATGTGGTCAATCGATAGCCAGCAATGGCCATCCATGGTTCTCTCTGATGAGGGCCATTTTCTGTAGTAAAACTCCAAAACACCCCTCACGGAAATGAACGTTTCTCTGGGGGGCGAGCAAACTCAGACCCGTGCTATGCAGTGTTCGAAAGCTCACATCATGGGCTTTCAGAATCTGCAATAAAATTTATGGTGATTTTTGCTGTTTACGAAGTATCGATTTATCACGATTTTATCAGTTTTCAGCACCTCACTAAATCAGAAGGAAAATGGGATTACCAAATTGGGGGTTTTCTGCTACACCAAATTCATTTGCGACATCAATTTACAGCTATGATCACATGATCTTATGCACAAATGGATCACGCCATTGAATTTGCCGTGTCAGAAAACCTAGTATGCTCATTAAATTTTCATGCCAAACCATTTTATTTGGCTGCTGAAAACTGATAAAATCGTGATTAATGGATATTTCGCGATCGATTATTTTTGAAACAACAAAAACCGCCATAAATTTTATTACAGATTCTGAAAGCCCATGATGTGAGCTTTCGAACACTGCATAGCACGGGTCTGAGTTTGCTCGCCCCCCAGAGAAACGTTCATTTCCGTGAGGGGTGTTTTGGAGTTTTACTACAGAAAATGGCCCTCATCAGAGAGAACCATGGATGGCCATTGCTGGCTATCGATTGATCACATGGTCCTATGCACAAATGGATCACGCCATTGCATTTGGCGTGTCAGAAAACTTAGTATGCTCATCAAATTTTCATGCCAAACCATTTTATTTGGCTGCTGAAAACTGATAAAATCGTGATTAATGGATATTTCGCGATCGATTATTTTTGAAACAACAAAAAACGCCATAAATTTTATTACAGATTCTGAAAGCCCATGATGTGAGCTTTCGAACGCTGCATAGCATGGGTCTGAGTTTGCTCGCCCCCAGAGAAACGTTCATTTCCGTGAGGGGTGTTTTGGAGTTTTACTACAGAAAATGGCCCTCATCAGAGAGAACCATGGATGGCCATTGCTGGCTATCGATTGATCACATGGTCCTATGCACAAATGGATCACGCCATTGCATTTGGCGTGTCAGAAAACCTAGTATGCTCATCAAATTTTCATGCCAAACCATTTTATTTGGCTGCTGAAAACTGATAAAATCGTGATTAATGGATATTTCGCGATCGATTATTTTTGAAACAACAAAAAACGCCATAAATTTTATTACAGATTCTGAAAGCCCATGATGTGAGCTTTCGAACGCTGCATAGCATGGGTCTGAGTTTGCTCGCCCCCAGAGAAACGTTCATTTCCGTGAGGGGTGTTTTGGAATTTTACTACGGAAAATGGCCCTCATCAGAGAGAACCATGGATGGCCATTGCTGGCTATCGATTGATCACATGGTCCTATGCACAAATGGATCACGCCATTGCATTTGCTGTGTCAGAAAACCTAGTATGCTCATCAAATTTTCATGCCAAACCATTTTATTTGGCTGCTGAAAACTGATAAAATCGTGATTAATGGATATTTTGCGATCGATTATTTTTGAAACAACAAAAAACGCCATAAATTTTATTACAGATTCTGAAAGCCCATGATGTGAGCTTTCGAACGCTGCATAGCACGGGTCTGAGTTTGCTCGCCCCCCAGAGAAACGTTCATTTCCGTGAGGGGTGTTTTGGAGTTTTACTACAGAAAATGGCCCTCATCAGAGAGAACCATGGATGGCCATTGCTGGCTATCGATTGACCACATGGTCCTATGCCAAATGGATCACGCCATTGAATTTGCCATGTCAGAAAACCTAGTATGCTCATCAAATTTTCATGCCAAACCATACATGTAACAGGGGGGTCTGGGGGGGTCTGCCCCCCACCCGACTTAGGCCAGACCCCTCCCGGATGGGACCCCCCCCCCCCCGAGACGATTTCACCGACCCCCCCCCTCCGATTTTTCTGGCAAGTAAATTTTCAAGCAAATTTTTGCAATTTTTTACAATTTCACACACAAAAATTGCCAAAATCGCCTGTAAAACAGCACTTTTTAGCTGTATTTCAGCCCAAATTAGCGATTTTTGGCAATTTTTAGCCAAAAAATTGCGATTTTTTCGATTTTGAGCGTTTTTTCAGTGCCCACCCCCTCCCCCAAAATTTTGGCTCAGACCCCCCCCGGCCAGCGCCAGACCCCCCCAACCCCCCACTCCCCCATCGGCGGATGACCTGTTACATGTATGTGCCAAACCATTTTATTTGGCTGCTGAAAACTGATGACATTGTGATTAATGGATATTTCGCGATCGATTACTTTTGAAACAACAAAAAACGCCATAAATTTTAATACAGATTCCGAAAGCCCATGATGTGAGCTTTCGAACGCTGCATAGCACGGGTCTGAGTTTGCTCGCCCCCAGAGAAACGTTCATTTCCGTGAGGGGTGTTTTGGAGTTTTACTACGGAAAATGGCCCTCATCAGAGAGAACCATGGATGGCCATTGCTGGCTATCGATTGATCACATGGTCCTATGCACAAATGGATCACGCCATTGAATTTGCCGTGTCAGAAAACCTAGTATGCTCATCAAATTTTCATGCCAAACCATTTTATTTGGCTGCTGAAAACTGATAAAATCGTGATTAATGGATATTTCGCGATCGATTATTTTTGAAACAACAAAAAACGCCATAAATTTTATTACAGATTCTGAAAGCCCATGATGTGAGCTTTCGAACGCTGCATAGCACGGGTCTGAGTTTGCTCGCCCCCCAGAGAAAAGGTCATTTCCTTGGGGGGTGTTTTGGAGTTTTACTATGGAAAATGGCCCTCATCATAGAGAACCATGGATGGCCATTGCTGGGTACCCAGAAGGAGTTGGGCGGAACTGTTTTAGGGTTTTACTTTGGGGCCATATTGTTGTCCAATACACACCATATCGGTCGATTCCGCCGACCCCCCACTATACATGTCTGCCCGATCTCGGTTGGCAATGAGGACAATTAAGTTTTTTAATGTTTTTATCATGCTTTTGCCTCAAATTCGAAGTGGTAAGTGCGTGCTAAGTTTTACACAAAGCTCAGTGTACCTCCACTCCAACAACCATTATTCAACAGTTGAATGCATACTTGAAGAAGAGGCCCTAAGTAAAACCCAATTCCACAACTCCGTGGCTTGTTTTTGCCAGGCGACCAACCAATCGATCGGCCATTACACACCCTTTCAAATGAAACCGAAAGCTAAAGCTGGAAGTAAATTCCCGTTTTTTTAACTACCTGGACATATCTTTCATCACTCCTCACATCTTTCAACATCACTTCATATCACATCTTTCAACATCGCTAATGGACGTCGTGAGGGCCTCTTCTGTGCCTGGCGGCCATTGGAGTTGACTGAGTTTCAAGACTCAGTACCAACTCACTGAAAGCTTTATAAACAGGCTGCCTTACATGTACTTGATTACAGGCTAAAAGGTTGCCACTTGGTTGCGTATGCTCCCTAAAGGATCGAAAAACAAAGATATATAAACTTGCTAAAACTGAAAGCATGGTCGTACTACTACTAACTTTGTTACCTATTTATGGACCAAACTCTAACAACTAACTATGAATCACCCAAATACGGCCTCGAATTTTTGCAGCATTATTCGGGGGAAAAGCCGTGTATTTACAGATGGGTTTAAAAGCGGGAGCGAGAGAGCGCTAGAGAGGAGTGCGGTCATATGAGATAGACGGTGCTACTACGATGGATGGGGTAGTTGTGTTAGTAAACACTGGTAGACGTAGTAAACTTACGATGGGTGGGTAGTGGTAGTGGTCAGTTATGTCACTCGTAAATAAAAAAAAGCAATTCGGTGGCAAAACTGACTTTTAGGGGTCCCTAATGAGGGCGTATATCTCAGGATCTAAGCAGAGCAGAGCACAGTAATGAAAATTTCAGCAATCTTTTAACAATTTATTGATCTTTCATTTAAAAAAGGATTCATTCAAATCCGTTGAGATTTGCAGTTGCTACAGCGGTGGGAAAACTGACTTTTAGGGGTCCCTAACAAAAATTTCAATATTTATCTATCGTATTCAGTTGACTCCTAAGCCTTAGCCTGAGCCTTAGCCTAAGCCTAAGCCTAAGCAAGAAAGTGATTAATTAACATAGCTGTAATGGAGGGACCCCTAAAAGTCAGTTAAGGCAAATCTCAACCGATTTGAATGAATCCTTTTTAAATGAAAGATCAATAAACTCTTAAAAGATTGCTGAAATTTTCATTACTGTGCTCTGCTTAGATCCTGAGGAGATATACGCCCTCATTAGGGACCCCTAAAAGTCAGTTAAGCCCGAATGGGCCCAAACCTAAATTCTAGGGTGGGGAGTTGGGCACTATAAAACGCTAAAAAATCGGAATTTTGTTGGCTAAAAATGGTAAAAAATCGCTAATTTGGGCTGAAATACAGCTAAAAAGTGGGCAAAACTGACTAGGGTTCCCTAACAAAAATTTCAATTTTATCTACCGTATTCAGTTGAATCATAGAGATTTGTACAAATTTCGTGCGTTAGATAGCCTTTTGAATTTAGACACTTTCTGTGAAACGGTTGACTTTACTTGAAGGCAAAAAGTCGGTTTTCCGACCAAAATTAGGTTAATAACCTACTCTACTAAGGTAAGTAATATCGAATAGAATTTTTGGTTCGGGCCTCAGTTCGTTAAAGTTAGCGCCAGTGAGAACCGGGCGACAAATTTGTCAACTACACGTTAAAAGGAACACAGCAAGTAACTTATTTGCAGCCAGAGCAGTGGAGATGGAAGACTGGGTAGACGACCAGTTGCACTCCATATTCGGACTGAGCGACCGAACACTGGGTCAGTTTATGATAGCTCTGGCCAAGAAGTCGTCCTCCGTCGGCGATTTCGTCGGCAAACTTGGCGACACAGGCACCGTGGACATGAGTCCGGCCGTGAACTCATTCGCCGAACAGTTGTGGGACAGAGTGCCCCACCGTTCCCAGAACCAGACCAAAACCAATACCCAGCGACTGAAAGAGCAGCAGGCGATCGCGCGACGCAAGTGGAACGATTCGTTCCAGTTGCTCTCCGACCATTCGAGTGACGAGGAGCCCCAGACTTCTGACAGATCGGCTAAGAAACATTTGAGAAAGCGATCTCAAGAGGAAGACAACGACAGTGACGAGGAGAAGTCTCGAAAACGCACGGAGAAGAAGGTCAAGTGGGAGTCGGATTCGGAAGATGAATTAGATAAAATGGAGAGAGAGCGTTTGGAAGACTTGAAAGAACGAGACGAGTTGGCCCAGCGGTTGAAGAAAAAAGACAAGGAACACACCAGGAACATTGTGGAGAAATCGGAGAAAAAGGGATTCGAAGAGGCAGCCAAGCGATTGCAGTTGCAGTCGGAGGACAGAGCCAAAATTGTGCCCGAACTGAGGATAACATCGCGCAGAGAGTATCTGAAGAAACGAGAAGTAGACAAGCTGGACGAATTGGACGCCGATATTGTTGACGACGAATACGTATTCGCCGGCGAACGGTTAGTAAACAATTTGTCTCCATTTTATAATAGCCCTTTTTAGGCTAACCAAACGTGAAAAGGCCGACCTAGAGTACAAGAGGAAAGTTCGGGACTTGGCCTACAAGTACAAAGAAGCTGAAAACTACCTCAAAATTCAGCGCTACCAAGTTCCCGACGCTGTTAAGGTCCGAAAGGGCTTATTTGTCTTACTGTGGACTAAAAAAGAGTTTCAGGAAGTGCCTCAGAAGTATCAAGAAGTGGATGAGCGAGAACTGGGCCCCGGCGGAGAGCAGAAGAAATGGGAGGAAGAAAAGCTGCTACAAGCTATGATCAAATATGGCGCACGAGATGCGAAAGATACGGTAACCGCAAAGCCTCCTCACCCTTGGCTCAATTGGTTCGTTTGCAGAAAAATGCCGGTTTCGACCTGGTGCTCGAAGACACAATTGATTTCGTGCAAGCATTGTCAATGCCTGGCAAAAACGAGGTATATTTATTTTCTTAGCCTGTTGCACGCGTCGTTGGCTCAGTGGTTAGCTCGCTGTGTCATGACAGCCCTTGCACCCACCAGCGGTTGTTTGTGTGTTCGAAACAGGTTTGACTGGAACTAGGGATGGGACCGGTATAAAAATACCGTATGCCGTATAGTGTTTTCGATACCGTATAATACCGTATACCGTATAGTATGCTGCAAACGCTTTAAAACACCCAGTTACGCTAGTATATCGCCAAGTTCTGGTCAAAAACATAAATTATTTTTTTTGGTCGGCCTTTCCTGAGAAAAACACGGCTATTTTTACTGTTATCTGTTTTGTAAGTAGTACTGTCTGTTTATTTAAAGTTTTGAAGCTGAGCCGACAATATGTTGAATTTATTTTGAATTATGCCTATTGTAAATATCAACTGTATCTATTTTGGTTGGACAGATTTGCTTCACTTCAAATTAGTGAAATGCTAACGAAAGATATGTTGATTTTATTCAAAAGCAAAATTGCAGGTTTCTCAACATTTGACAAGTACTTGTAATATCACATTTTCCATTTCTAGGAAGCCAAAAAACTGCCATAAAAGTAGATTTTTGTGTTTTTCTAACCGATAACATTGTTTACAAAACCAAAAAACAGTACTGGCGGCACCTTTAAAAGCGCGAAAATGACATGAATTTACTGCAAAAATCTGGCTGATTCCGTTTTAACAACTATACGGTATTATACGGTATAAAAATACCGTATACCGTATAGCCAAAAATACCGTATGATGCCGTATAATACCGTATACCGGTCCCATCCCTAACTGGAACTAGCACCGGAAGAAACAAACAGTTTTTCCGTTCTGCTCACCTGAATGGAAAAAATTAAAAGGCTGCTGTGAGCTTAGTTCTTGGCCGTTTCTTCTGGTCCAGAGTTTCTTTTGTAGAAACTGTAGTGGCTGACAAATTTGCAGGAAAAAATGTCAGCTTGTTGGCTCGCACCAGTTGTGCAAAATTTTCCGTTCAGGTGAGCTGAAAGGAAAAATCGTATCTTTCTACCGGTGCAGACCACTCAAAGCCAAACCCAGCGATGGCAAGTAGATAAATGATGGCTACCACGGTCGGGTGGGAAGCTAAAGGGAGTCCGTGTGCATTACCGGCCCCCGGGCCACAGAATGCTGCGGCACTTCTATCGCAAAAGCTACCCAGGTGGTGTCAGGGCCATCCGCACGTCATAAATTACAGCCACAGTAGTCATGCGTTTGCTTTAGCTTTAGCTTAGCCTATTGAAACATTCTGTCTTCTACCATGTTTTGGTGGGATATCGCTTAGACTTGCAGATAAGCAGTACATTGGTTTTGCTGGAGGTTCTGTGTTAGAACTATCTGTGTCTGTGATAATAATGGTGTGCAACATGTTCAGTGCCCGATAGTCTGTCAGATGCGTGCTACTGCAATTGTTCTTGGCTTCCAGGAGGACATAGAGTTAACAGAGCTGGAAAAGAAGAAGCTTTCTCTTCAAGAAACTCGGAGGTCTTTGCCTGTATATAAATTTCGAGAAGAATTTATCGCAGCAGTCAGAGAGCATCAAGTGCTTATCATAGAGGGCGAGACGGGAAGCGGAAAAACAACGCAACTGCCTCAATATCTGTATGAAGCTGTATGTTTCATTTTACCTACAGATATGACGAAGCAGCTTGATTCTTTTTCTTCAGGGTTTCTGTAAGGACGGCAAGCGCATTGGGTGCACTCAGCCGCGTCGTGTGGCAGCGATGAGTGTGGCGGCTCGGGTTTCGGAGGAAATGAGTGTGAAGCTTGGCTCACAGGTTGGATACTCTATCAGATTCGAAGATTGTACATCGGAACGGACCATAATCAAATACATGACCGACGGCATGTTGTTGAGAGAGTTTCTTGCCGAACCTGACATGCAAACCTACAGGTGAACACTGCTCAGCTTGTACAGTAATTCTGAGTTAAGGTTTTTTCCCTCGAAATCGTCGATATATGAATTGTTTTGGCTCTAACCCAGTAGACATTGCGTAGTTCTTTTCGCTCGCTGAGCTTGATTGAATTTTGATTTAAGCATATGTTTATGTTTTTCTGTGCTGCTCAATCGTGTCATACAGTCAGGCACATAACGCCATATGTATCGGTGCCACATGGTACCCTACGTTTGGGCACTTGGAGGTACCATATTATGATACCTTTATACCGATGGTCATGGGTGCCCCGTATGAATTTGAATGCAGTGGTACCTGTGCCACAAGATATGTGTACCATATATGGAACTAGTGAAATGATTGATACCTTGTATGGCGTTAAGTGTGCAGTCGAAGGGGGTTTGGCCGAAAATTACTGTTTTTCCAAAAAACGTCACCACATTTAAAAATTTCTCCCAAAAGGCCCCAAAATTTTTAGAGGTGAGGGGTAACGTCTACCGGCGAGGGGGTAGACCCATGTATGCGTTAAGTGCCTGACTGTCATAGTGTGTCCAAATAATGATATTGCGTTTAGCGTAATGATGATAGATGAAGCGCACGAGAGAACTTTGCACACCGACGTGTTGTTTGGTTTGGTGAAAGACGTGGCTCGGTTCCGACCTGACCTCAAGTTGCTCATATCTAGTGCAACTTTGGATGCCGAAAAGTTCTCGTCGTTCTTTGACGATGCTCCCATCTTCCGGATTCCCGGACGCCGGTTTCCTGTAAATATTTACTACACAAAAGCGCCTGAGGCCGATTATATAGACGCCTGCGTCGTGTCGGTGTGTCGACTCTGTTAGACTTGAAAAAGTCCACCGGTTGTCTATTGTGGTTGTTTAGGTGCTCCAAATTCACCTCACGCAGCCGTTGCCGGGTGACGCTCTGGTCTTCTTAACGGGTCAGGAAGAAATAGAAGCTGTTCAGGAAGCGCTTCAAGAGCGGACGCGACATTTGGGCACTAAAATCAAAGAGTTGATTGTACTGCCAATCTATGCTAACCTACCGTCCGATCTACAGGCAAAGATTTTCGAACCAACTCCGCCTGGCGCTCGAAAGGTATGTAACTGCTAGTGTTGCAGTTGGGTGAGCCTGAAACAGCAACCATTGCTTTGCTAATGTGGTACCGCTATGGCGTCGTTTAGACGGACAGGGTTCGTACAAGTGAGAGCGTCAGGGAATTTCATGTCTGCACCATCAGAAACAGACGATTTTTTTGTTCAGCTGAGCGGAAAATTTTGCACAACCATTTCGAGTCAACAAGCCTGTAAATTTATCAGCAACTACAGTTTCTAAAAAAAGAAACTTTAGGCCTATTTACAGAACAAACGGCCATGAATTGAGCCATGCGTGTAACAAGGGGGTCCGGGGGGGTGTTCTGCCCCCCACCCGACTTAGGCTAGACCCCCCGGATGGGGACCCCCGATTTTTCGACGCCTCCCTCCAATTTTTCTCGCAAGTAATTTTTTGAGCAAATTTTTGCAATTTCAGACACAAAAATTGCCAAAATGGCCTCTAAAACAGCACTTTTTAGCTGTATTTCAGCCCAAAGTCGCGATTTTTTCGATTTTTGAGCGTTTTTAGTGCCCAACCCCCTACCAAAATTTTGGCTCAGACCCCCAGGCCGGCTCCAGACCCCCAACCCCCTCCTCCCTTCGGCGGATGACCTGTTACATGTATGAATTGAGCTCACAACAGCCTTTCAAAATTTTCCACTCAGGTCAGCTGAACGGAAAAATTGTTTCTTTCTTACCGGTGCTGGTGAGGGAAAATTTAGTGATTGCAGCAAGCTGTGGACGCGTAGAATAAATTCCAATTCTGCGATGGTGCTACTCCTTTTATCAAAAGCTATTTATATGTAAATTTTCAATGACTGAATTTTTTCTGCAGCGTGCCTGTTCGGTGTATCAGTCGGTACTTACATAGTAATCATTCTGTAGCTACCGATGAATAATAATAGTGATAACATACTGCTACTGAACAAATCTTTAATGTATTCCCTCCGGGAGGGGCTTTTACGCCGGCCGAGGGGGGTGGTATTGGCAGGCAAGGGGAGGAATAAACACCTACCTAACTCCCTCCCGCGGCCCATGTACCTGCCTGCTGGGAATAATTTTAATCAAATTAATTCATTTTTAAATGAAAATGAAAATGTTTTATTGGTTTTGTGATTTTGCCTCTAAAAGTCAGGGAATTTGCCAATTTTGGTCAGTGAGTTTGGCATTTCGGATCCTCACACGAACGCTGATGGAGCTTTTTGATGTTGTGGTTACGCCTAAGGAAGGAGTGGAGTGTATTGCAGGTGATTCTGGCGACGAACATAGCAGAGACGTCGGTGACCATCGACGGCATTGCGTACGTGATCGATCCCGGTTTCAACAAGCAGGACAGTTTCGACGCTCGAAACGGCATTCAGCATCTGCATGTGGTTCCCATCTCGAAGGCATGTTTTGCTTTATAGTTAATTAGTCAGCACCTATCCGTCCACAAGCAGGTGCAATTAGACGGGCAGCGGCACACTCTCACTTTCTATTGTTCGTTCTCTTGTTGTCATGGGCTCGGCTGCGTGCAGCAGAAGTAGCAAGACAGTTCCCGGTAGTGAAGATGACGCAGACGAGCCGGTCGGCAGCAAGTGCGTGCCGATGGAGAGTGCCTTGTTGCTCGAGCGGCTCTACTACGCGCGCATTTTGCTGCAACGTACCGACTTTTACCACCGCTCCTGGCTCAACGCCTGCATGCGCAGCAACACTCTCGAGCGTCTGATGGAGTTTGGAGACGTTTGCCACCGCGATCTGCAGCAGTGGCCGCAGCTCAACGGTCTGGCTTGTAAAGTGCGCGCTTTCTTCGACAAATTGATCATCACCCACCGACTCGACAGAGAGAAGGTGACCGCCGAGTGCAAACAGCTGGGTCGTCGGCATGTCTCTCTCTGCAAAGGCCGTCTTAACTGGCGACTCTCTGTGGTGTTTGTTGGCTCGCTGGTCGGTGCGCTGGACACTGTGAAGATGGAAGACGAACAGGAGAAACGGCAGCTGGGCGCTGCTTGGCGCGAGTTCCTGGTGCAAGTGGAAGACAAGATATTAGAAGGATATGCGCAGCAAATTGCTGAGAACAGAAAGGCTAACGTCAATGGAGAACTCGAATCTGTCCATTAGTTGTGTGATTTAGTGATTATTTGCCTGGTTGGCGGATGATTAAAACAGTACACTACAGACGCGGATGAATGGGAACCAAACCGGCAACGGGGAGGGTTGCTGTTGTTAAAGGAGGCTGTCGGACCTTGTGTCTCTTCCTGCTCTATAACAGTTGGCTAATCCTAGTCATAAAGGACAAAACTTTACTACAACAAAACAAGACCTCATTTAGCTCGTAGCACAATTTTTACATTTAGGAGCGCTGACCGGAAGAATTGTGTGTTTCCAAGAGTTGCTGATTAGAGTTTTCTTTAGGCTTCTGCTAATCAACGGGCAGGTCGAGCTGGCAGGACAGGGCCGGGCAAATGCTTCCGCTTATATACCGCTTGGGCCTATAAGCACGAACTGGAAGAACAAACTGTGCCAGAAGTAATGTTCACTATTTCGGACCTGAATTTCTAAAATAGTCTTGCTTCGTTGCTGTAGATTCAACGCACCAACCTTGGAAATGTGGTTTTGATGCTGAAATCGCTGGGAATCAATGATCTGATTCACTTCGACTTCCTCGATCCCCCTCCGCACGAAACGCTGGTTCTGGCCTTGGAACAGTTGTATGCTTTGGGCGCCCTCAACCACAAAGGAGAGCTGACCAAACTTGGTAGACGAATGGCTGAATTTCCTACAGATCCTACCATGTCAAAGATGATTATGGCCAGTGAGAAGTACGATTTTTTATTCAAATGATTCGTGGGATTTTGTTTGCTTACCTAAACTGACTAGAGGTCGATTTCTAGAATATTTTTTGGGTTGGGGTTAGGGATGTGGTTACGTCTAATTGAAAAGGGCAACCGTACTTTGCAGATACGGTTGCTCTGAGGAGATTTTAACCATAGCCTCAATGTTGTCAGTGAATGCGGCGATTTTCTACCGTCCCAAAGACAAAATCGTGCACGCCGACACGGCGCGGCAAGGATTCTGGGTGCCTGGTGGCGACCACTTGACTCTGCTGAATGTCTACGATCAGTGGAAAGAGACCGACTACAGTACCCAGTGGTGCTATGAGAACTTTATTCAACATCGCTCTATGAAACGCGCCAGAGACGTGCGCGACCAGTTGGAAGGACTGCTGGAGAGAGTTGAGATCGAGCTCAGGTCTTGTGCTGGCGATTCTGTGGCTGTACGCAAGGCAATCACTGCCGGATACTTCTACAACACTGCTAGACTGGGCAAAGGCGGACAGTACAAGACGGTATGTACGTACTGTCCTGTTTGCGCCGTACATGTGACCAGTGTTGAACGAAAGTCGTGCATTTCTGTTTACTGTAAATGCTTCAGGTCAAACACCAGCAGACAGTCCTAATCCACCCGAATTCCTGTCTGTTTGAGGACACGCCGAGATGGCTGGTCTATTATGAACTTGTATTCACAACTAAGGAGTACATGAGAGAAGTACTTTTTATGGTTGCTTTCTGTTTACAGACGACGGCAGCACAACTTTTAGGTGATTGAAATCGAAAACAGCTGGTTGCTGGAGGCGGCGCCGCACTACTACAAACAGAAGGAGCTCGAAGATAATTCGGGCAAGAAACTTCCTAAACAAACGGGCAAAGCGAGAGAGGAGATTACTAGAGCCTCTGCGTCTTGAC
Organism: Sabatieria punctata; assembly: GCA_030248155.1. NCBI lineage: Eukaryota > Metazoa > Nematoda > Chromadorea > Araeolaimida > Comesomatidae > Sabatieria > Sabatieria punctata. The sequence continues at coordinate 22,094 of JASANB010000382.1, forward strand.
AATGGCCTCTGAAGCTAGTGATTGTAAATATCTGTCTGCTTATGTTTCGGTTCAAATGAAAGTAAACTTTTATTCCATGGGCGTTCACGAATGTCTACTTTTTGTGTACCGTATGCTTCGGTTTTACTTTTGGTTTGGTTTCGAATGCTTTATTGGGTTGTTTGTAGTTTGATTTGATTACTAGACTTTTTTATCTACATCAAGTTTTGCTGTTATACGGTCGCTATTGTGTTGGGCGAAACTTTCAGTTGAAATTCATCGCGATGAAATTTGCCATCGATATATCGATGCCTTAAAATGAGAAAAAAAATCCGCTTTGTTCAGTTGCTTCTGCCGTTAAGTCTGATTAAAGGTAGTCTGTAGGGTTAAAATTTTGTATATTTTAAGAGCCGGTTTTTCCAACTTGTTCTCCTTTCCGGACAAATCTCAATTTTTTGTCTCCGATTTCGTTAAAATTTTGTATTTTAGTGTAATTTGACATAGACATTTTATCACCTTCCCGGCGGTTTTTATGAAACTTAATTTTTCGACCAAACCTCAGATTTCGGCTCATAACTCTGGAACAAAAGCTGTGCGGGCTCAAAAAAATTTTTCTCTGGAATCCATCCGAGTATGATAAGTGGTCTAATATTGTTTTGGTTTATGGTACCGCAGACTTCTATCGAGGTACGTACTTACTTAGCGAATGCTATTTTGGTATCGGTATCGTTGTTATTTAACTTGTTTAACCTTTCTTCTTCTGTATCAGTCGTATGAGGTCGATAGCATGTTCGGCAACCCATCTAAGTTTAAGCCCTAGTGTTATACTTGGTCTTACGTTCAGGCTTATTTTTAAAGCTTTTACCAATTAATTTACAATTTACAAACCGTACTTTTCCAAAATGTCAACGTTTTTTAAACGGAGTGGGGTCAAGAATACATAATAGAGGAACGGAACAAAAAAAGATAAAAAAAAGAACTTTCTATTATTATAATGGATCTGTTCTCTCGAGAGTGGTTCACTCTGTCTCCAAATCAAATAAATAATAATACCGGATAATCCCAAATAGTTTAAGTAACAGAATTTTCTTGGACCTTCAGCTAATAATTTAGCTTATTTTGCGATCGTGGACAATTTTACAACATTTTCGAGCTCATTTTCCTCTATTTTCTTGCTCAAAACAGTGACAAAAGGGTTTAGAACTGTTTGCTTAGAGAACTGTGATCTCAGCAGACCGTTGGGAGATGATAATCACTGGAATGGAACGCTGGAATGGAATGGAACGGCCATGATAATCGCTGGAATGGAACGGAATTCATTGGAATGGCAAATTAGACAGTCAAAAGGCTCTAAACGCATCCTGCAACTACTTACTAGACTAGACTGTTTGGGTCACTGCCCCAGCGGAACAGGCGTAGACTGATACTTTAATTTTAATTACATTAGTCATACACTTATGTAGCTTTTAGGCTGAACTTGGCCCTACGTTCACTTGACAAAATTTTAAAGCAGGCACCTGCAATGTACTGTATACAGTAGAAAACTGCAGACAGAAATAATATGTAGTACAGACTGTCCCAAAAACGATAACATTTCTTTTTGCTGCCGCTTCCACAAATCTTGGCCAATCATGATATTTGGAACATACATGCCACTTAACACTTGAATGGCTTTTAAACGCTATCTCAAACGCTATTTTTTCAAAATTTTCTCGCCCTGGTTGGGAGGCGGGCCAACCAGG
>JASANB010000383.1:0-84254 GCA_030248155.1 Sabatieria punctata
TGGTAATGAAAAATCGTTTCTCTACCACACTCGGATTCATAGAAAAAAGCATAGTTTAGATGTTCTCTGGAAACCTCTCCCTGTCGGATGTTGCTGGTCATCCTTATTTTATGTCTGTCTGTCTGTCTGATTGATATTGTTTTAGGAAATTCGACATAGGCATTTACACAGTGGTTACCTCTTTGCTTCCACTGCGCGTTTACACGTTCGAAGGGGACGCGCTGCTCAGGTTCTGTCCCATCGATTACCATCCGTTCGACCCCGAGGTGCTGGACAAATACGTGGTTGGAGATGACTACACCCCCGTCTGGAAGGTCAGCTTTATTATTAGCCTACACTTTTTTACGGTTTTTAGCCTAAAATTTGCTATTCTTTTGCGACTTTTGATCGTTTTTAATGCCCAATCCAAGCTTAGAATTTGGGCTCAGCTCTCCCAGCCGTGGGCAAAAGGGGCTGAGGCTTTGACTCCCTCATGCTTTGACCTATCCCCTGAGGGTGCCGCTAATTTTTAGGAAGAATTTTATGTGCAAAATGAGCTCAGAATAGCCTATTTTAGCGAAAAATAACCCTAAAACCTTGATTTTAGTAGAAAATCGGACTTTTTGGCTTACCACCCCCTCAATTCATGCATTTTGTCAACTGAGAACGAATGTAATTTTCAGATGCCTTCTCTGAGCAAGTACTACACTGATTTGGGCTTTACATTCAAGGAGTCGTTGAATGCGTATCTGAGATCGAACGGAAAAGACCCATCGGTGATGTGGAGTAGAATGCGAGACACCATCAGACAGGTGTTCAGAGCGAAAGCCAGCGAAATGCAGCCCTTGTTAACCAAGTACAAATATCCCTGGTAATCTTTTTCAAACATTTGTTTTTTGTATCTCGTGTAGGTCTCTAATTGTTGTTTGTTGTTGTTGTAACTTTTTGTCCTTTCGGACTAGGAGTAGCCGACTGCTATAGAGCAGGAAGAGACACAAGGTCCGACAGCCTCCTTAACAGCAACCATACATGTACTAGGGGGTTTGGGGGTTACCCCTGCTGGAAAGGCCAACCCGCCTCACACCGACCCTCCAACCCAAAAATACAAGTACTAGTAGTGGCTCCAGTACTAACAAACTGGCTCAGAAATCACTAATTTTTAGCCTAAAATTCGCTTGAAAAGCCTTTGGAAACCGAATTTGGCGGTTCCACTGCTGATATTTAAGAGAAATCGGGGTTTTTGGAAGCCCTTTTTGTCATTTTTTGCTTGTTTTTAGCTTTAAAACGCTATTTGGCAGCTTAAAATAGCGATTTTTAGCGTCCTTACTGAAAAAAACGTGCTAAAGACGCATTTCCAGGCGTTTTGGAGCTTTTTGAAATTTTGGACCGCCCTCGACCCCCCCCACCTGAGGTACCCCCTACCCCCCTTAGGTTGGCCCTGAGTTGTTACATGTATGACAACAAAACAACGCTACCCATTGCTGTCGGTGTGTGCAAGACAGCTAAGGTTTGGTTCCCATTTATCTACTAGCCATTACTGACTTTCGACAGCCTGGGTTGGGCTTTGTGTCGACTACTTCCCATCGCCTCGACAGGTTTCGAACCCACAAACGACCGCTGGGGCTCAAAGTAGGAGCTAACCAGTGAGCCAACGACGTTGTTGCAGGAATTTTTTCGAACTCAGTCGCTTTGACTTTGTGCTGGACGAAGACTTGAATGTCTACTTAATGGAGGTGCTAGAGCAGACTGTTCTATGTAATCCTGTTTTTATTACGGCTTGGTTTCAGGCCAACATGTCGCCGAATCTGTCGTCTGGTCACTTTCCGCCTAATAAACTCCTGTATGAGCAGGTTTTGTTCAGTCTCTTTTCTGTGGTCGGCGTGGCACGCAGCATACACACTGAAACGTTGGAAATAAAGTGAGTGACCAGTGCTAATTTTGAGACGGGGCCGTCGAGGCAGTTTGACTGAAATTTTCTTTTTTTAGAAAGGTCGCCAAAATTTTCTGAGGGATAGCGCCTGCCTCTGAGGGGGTACGGCCGGCCGAGGGGAGGGTTGGCAGGGGGGTCAGCCCCTGTATTGGCGTGATTCATTTTTGCGGCAGTTTCAAAAAGCTTGGTTGCAGATTGAATATTTTAGCCCAAAATTTTCCAATTTTTTAATGAGTGTTTTTTCCGTTTTGTTCGCTTACATTCTTAAACTAAATTAATCAATGACTTCATACGCGGAAATAGGACCCCGACCCATGTATGCCAAAAACTGAAGCCATATCTTCACAGCCAATCTTTTCTGTTTCACTCTCTGGCTGAAAAATGGTTATAACAGAAGTAGTTCGTGTTTTGCAGGACCAAAGACGAGAGCCAAATGCTTGCTTCCGACAAGGATGTTCAAGTTTTCGCCGATCGCTGTGCCAAGTGTATCAATTGCAATAAACAGGTAAAAGCAGAGCTTCCCAGCTTAACCTGTCACCGAATTGTTTAGCCGTGCCCACTATGCAAGCAGTGCTTGTCAGAGAAGGACAAGACAGTTCTCAGACTGGCCTTCGAAGAGCATTTGAATCGTCAGCACATGCGACGCGTCATTCCAGAGCCTCTTTTCACTCCACAGTCACCTCTGACCTCGAGTGACTCCGCCTTTAGTCGGCACCTGCAAGTAAACCAGGTGGAGGCTAGCGAGGATCTGATGATGGCCTGGTGGTTCAGGGGAAAGTGTCTGCAAGAACCGTCCTGGTGCTTCTGAGTTGTTTTCATTTCTGCGCTTCACTTTGACTAATCTTGTAGCTTGCACAAGCATTATTACCACTTGGCGGAGTTCCTATTGTGTATCTATTGAAACATTTTCTATGCTCTCAGAGAAGGTTTTGCGGTAGCAAAAGCCAATTAGCTGTGTGCGCCTGTTTTGTTTTCAGAGTGACTGTTCGGCCAAAGCCAACAATACGGTGTATTTAGGCATTTTGTTCTTTTCGTTTCGATGGCACTTTTAGTGGCTTGGCTTTGGATTTTGATCCATAACGCAATACTGTCTGCATTTTATTTATTATAGATACAATGTACTTAGGCACAGATATATTGTCCCCAACGATTTCGTGCGTACATGTAGTGGGGTTACCTCCTAGCCGAAACGGCCAGACCCAGAAAAGCACTAACACCGGCTCCAGTAATAACGAACTGGTTTACAAATCATTATTTTAACTTCTACAAATACCTTTTTGGTAATGGAATTTAGCGTTTCCTATTCTGTTATTTAAGACATCGGTGTTTTTAGAAGCCTATTTTTTCATTTTATGCTTGTTTTTAGCTGTTAGACGCAATTTGGTTGCTTAAAATTACAATTTTTCGGATTATTATGTATTAAAACTTGCTAAAAACGCGACATTTGCCGGCGTTTTGTAGTTTTTTGAAAGCGAACCCACCACTGCCCGGCCCTGTTGCATGTGAGAGGTTGCGTTGCGTACCATGGTTATTAATTTATTACTGTGCATTTGTCTGATTTAAGGGAGATTTCGATGGAGCTTTAGTGTCGGCTGAATCTTGGGTGCCTGATCATTCCTTTGTCTGTACAAATTTTATTATTATATATAATGTTGTCAGAGTTGGTTGCTGATGTGTCTGTATGCTAGTAATAATGAGAACGTAGGAAGGTGCATTCTCTCGACATGGATTTGCGATACTTTGCGGCACTGGTATTACTTACAGGCGTGTGCATTTTGAAAACGGGGTACTTTGTTTTGTTGTTACTTTTTGTACGTCTACTTAGTTTGATGCACTTTCTGTGATCAAATTGTTCACTTTTGGTAGCTGTTATATTCTTCCAGTTAAGTTTGAGTATAAAAATGAAACTAATCTGAAAGACTTTCTTGATGGGTTTCTGACCCGGTGTATACCTTCGCCAGTTATCTCTAGTAAACTGTGCCCTACCAGCCGTCTGCTTCTGTAAAACGAAGCCCGACCAATTTAATTGGCTTCAGTGCACAAGGCCGGTCCCCGGGCCACAGAATGCTTCGCACTCCTCTCGCAAAAACCGACCCAGGTGGTGTCAGGGCTACCCGCAACGCCTTACCACGTCTAAGTGCAATTAACCATGCGAGTACTTTTTTATACATAAGATCAGAAAAATACCCCAAAATTGTTTTTTCTTCAGAACTCTTTAACCAGTTGACCAAATTGAACCGCGAATACATCAAAACATGGGTCTTTCGTTGTAGAATTTCCCTTGCAAGTCTCAGATGTTTTGCTTTTCCCGCTTTTGAAACATTCGCGAAAAGTCGCTAAATATCCCATCCGCCAACTTTGACGTCATTTTTCTTGTTACTCGCCTAGACATATCCTCTAGTGGTTTTAATAGAACAACACCTGGACTATAAGAATTTAAAAAATATTTTGGGCAATTTTGGCTTTCTAGCAGCCTCTAGCGCAACGTTTGGTACATTTATATTTTCGTCCATCCTGGCAATGCAATGTACAGTATGTTCTACAACGAAAGACAAGACCCATCATGATGTATTCGCGGTTCAATTTGGACAACTGGTTAAAGAGTTCTGAGGAAAAACTATTTTTGGGGTCAAAGTCACGTCATAATTCCGCTGTACAGTACGTATGTAGAAACATGCAAAAACCATCGCGCATGTGGTCGTTGCTGCTCTTATACTAAAAAGCACCGCTTGGCCCAAATCCCTGACATACAACAATGTAGCTACTTTACATGTCTTTCAGGCGTTTTAGCCTTTTTACGTGCGCTTGCAGCTAATGACTAAACTGTGGTGTGTTGCTAACTGTTTGCGGCCTGCTTTATGGCTAATTCTGAGACTTATTCGGCCATCTTCTGAAAATTATAACTCATCCGTCCCTGTTTACTGTGGCGGCACAGTAAAGGTCTGTTCTTTTCAGGTGCCGCTGTTTGCCGAGTGATCACTGGTAAGAGTTGGCATATTTAAATATATCTCTGATTTGGTGGCAGGACGGTGAGGCTGCAGTTTGCTGCATTGATGGAGTAATTAAGTTAAGAAGATTTCAGGAAATGAGTCTCGGTAAATTCAAGTTAATCAGTTAAAACGGTGTTTGCTCAGTTGGTACCGGAGAGCAACGGCCAATAGCCCGGAATAGTGTTTCATGGTTTACTTTTGTGGAATCAGGAAGCCACTACCACCGATGGAAGAGAAAACCTTGCTACACTGGCAAGAGAATGCGATAATTTCTTCAATTCAGAGATGATCAAGAGAATACAGAAAGGCAAGGAAAGAAAAATAGAAACCGTTTAACACAAAGCCTCAGCCCGGCTTAGTCTGTACTGTATCATTCAGGCACGTAAAGCCGCTTATGCTACCGGCACCTTATATGGTGTCGGTACCATAAACGACGTTAAGTGCCTGACTGTGTATGTGAATTGCTGAGCAACTGTGCCACAATCTTTCAACTCGTATTTTCTTCAAAAACTTAGTCTGTCTGACGTGATGCAGTTTTTCTGGTTAAGTAAATATTCAATAGAAACCGGTCATAATGCATTGGTAGCCTGCGGTGTTGTTATCCGCGCTTATTATATCTGTGACGTGACAATTTCCTGTCTGCATTGCGTGTGTGTGTATGTGGTGGGATGTCTGTGGACTGTGACGTTTTGGTGGCGGGAGCTGGTCTCTCGGGGCTGCAGGCAGCCAGGGAAATAACTGAAAAAGCCTCTAACCTAAAGGTACGTGCCCTGCTCTTTTGCTCACTACTAGGCGAAATTATTGTATATGTCTGATCCTCCGAATGTTTTGGCGACCCGACCCCCCTCCGAATCTTTTGGCGTCCTTTTTTGAAAAAAAAACAGAAATTTTCGGTCAAATGGGTCAAAACCACCCTCGGCCGGCCATACCCCACCCTCCCAGGAAATTTTCGCTTATTTAAGGCAAAATTGGGTTTTTTTAACTTTTTGGGGGGACCCCCCCCCCCCCCCCCCCGAAGTCTCCAGACCCCCCTACCCCCTCCGGATTTTTCCGGCCCCTGTATGCATACCGGCCTCCAAAATTTTGGCGACCGTTTTTGGAAAAATAGTTTATACTCTCCAGACCCCCCGCGACGAAAAACCACATACATAGTACCAGACATGGGCTAGCATTTCGGCTGAGGGGGGGGGGTAGAATTTTCAATTCCTGAGGGGGTAGGAGCGCCTGAGAGGGGGCTGAGGGGGTGGTAAGCCAAAAAGTCCGATTTTTTGCTAAAATTAAGGTTTTTTTGCTTATTTTTCATTAAAATAAGCCAAAATAAGCTATTCTGAGCTCACTTACACCTAATCCAGGCGTATTTTTATCATAATTTTCTATAAAAAATTCTTCCGAGAAAATTCCTGAGGGGGGTAGCGGGCGGCTGAGGGGGCAGTTCAGAGCCTGAGGGGGGGCAATCCCCCCTCAGCCCCCCCCCTTTGTCCATGTCTGCACAGTACCCCCACGGGATTTTTGTCGGCCCATGTACAGTATGGGTGGGTGGCTTTGGGGGGTCGAGTCCAAGTTGGGAGGTGGGCAACCCCGCGGACCAAGTATGCATGCTACGTACGTATGTGCTACTAAAGCTGTTAATTTCAACCGCGTACTGCTTTTTACGCTAATTTTTCAAACATTTCATTTTGTTTTAACGTACCCGTGAGATGACACAGCTACCGTATGTAGTGCACTACAGGGGACATTACCCTTTCGTCCGGCAAAGGCCAACCGGAACCCTCTGGACAACTGTATCTCAGCCCATCCATATTATTAGCTCTTGTTTGCGGTTTTTTGCAATTTGGGCTCAATTCCCCGGTACGCCGTTGGTCGGATTTGCAGTTACCTGTGTTATGGTGTACTGTAGAGAGAGTAGGTACTGTATGCAGGTGGTAGTGCTGGAGGCAAAGGACAGAGTGGGTGGTCGACTTCTAACCTGTTCTATTCGCACGCTGACCGGAACCGACCAATGGGATCTGGGCGGCCAATGGATTGGCAAGACGCAGGGTCACGTGATCGAGCTGATCGACAGTCTCGGACTGAAACTCTACAGACAACACACCGACGGACGCAAACTGGGTCAATTCGGAGGTCTGCTCTGTTCTAATCTTTGTTTCTGTCTCTGTAGTGAGACTGGGTTTGTGCAGGAACCAAAATACGACCGTATGATTCGGCTTTGCCTACAAACAACGGACTAGAGTACTCGCCGATAGAAGCGTTCGACTTCGCTCGCACCATGTATCGGTTGGAGTCCATGTGCAAACAGGTAAATAGACTGCCTTCCATTCTGCTCTCACAAAATCATACTGTACATGTCCTAGGGGGTTGGGGGTTATCCCCTAGGTACGTAGAAAGGCCAAACCCCTCTCACCCTCCTCCTGAGACAGTTTAGGGAACTGCTCCGATCCAAAATGCAAGTACTAGTAGCAGCTCCAGTACTAACAAACTGACTCAGAAATAACTAATTTTTAGCTTAAAATTCGCTTGAAAGCCTTTGAAAACCGAATTTGGCGTTTCCGCTGCTGATGTTTAGAGAAGTCGGTGTTTTTGGAAGCCCTTTTTATTGGTTTTTTTTTGCTTGTTTTTAGCTCTAAAACGCTATTTGGTAGCTTAAAATAGCAATTTTTAGCCTCCTTACCGAAAAAACGTGCTAAAAAACGCATTTTCGGGCGTTTTGGAGCTTTTTGAAATTTTGGACAGGCTCAGGCTTACACCTATCCCATCGGGAATTTTTTGGGATAATTTTGTTTAAAAATATTACAAAACAGTAAGCATAAATTAGGGGTAAATGAGCTCAAAATAGCTACAATGTATTTTAACAAAAAATAAGCCGATAACCTAGATTTTAGCCAAAAATCGCAAATTTTTGTCTTAAGATGTGTTCATACATGTGTAAAAAAGTCGCCCGGCGACTTTTCTGTACGGCGACACGTTTGTAATCTAATGTATTATAATCACCAACACGCCGCGCCACATGTTCCAAGCATTGTTGCAGGAGAAACATGTCACGCGGCGCCTTCGTGCGTATATTACAGTCAAGCACTTAACGCCGTTTATGGTACCGGCACCATATATGGTACCCCGCGTTCGGGGACTGTGCTGGTAACATAAGGTACCGGTACCATATTTGGTGCCACTAGCTTTGGTACCGGTACCTGTAGGATATAATAGTGGTGCCAGCACCATAAACGGCGTTAAGTGGCACACTATAATTTTAGAAACGTGTGGCCCTACTAAATATAAAGTCGCAAGGCGGTACACGCTTACCACTCGGTCAGCCGCTGCTACCGTATCAGTCCCCACTGAGGAGCATTTCAAAAATTTCCACCCCAACAAAAATGCTAGTCTGCTTGCGGGTGGGGTTGTAGTGTATGTGTGGTGATTCAGATAAAAGGACAGGACCCGTTCACTCATCCGAAGGCAGTGGAGTGGGACGGACAGTCGGTGGAGGAGTGGGCCAGACGCAACTGCTGTACTAGAACCATGCAGGACTGTCTCGAATTGGCCACCAGGGTGTCTCTCGGACAGAAGGCCTCCTGGTATTCATTCTACCTATAGCTTTCTTCTACCTTCTTTCTAACAGACCTTCAATCGAAGCGCAGCAGCGTTGAAGGCTCTGCACCAATAATCTAAAGGGAACGTGTGCTACGTACAGTTGTACGTGCTAACCACTCTATTTCGGCTCCAATACAATGGTGCTGTTAGGAAATTTCCGTTTTACTGTCAGATGTGACGATTTTTTCCGTTGAAATTGAAAAATTGCCAACAAATTGCTACTCAGTTTACATGTGCAGACTTATCAGTGCATACAGTAGTGGCTTTGCGAGGAAAGGCCCGAGCAGAAAAGCAAGTAAAGCAGCAAACGTTTTGCTGTAGGTCGTGGCGACTGCATAACAAATAATGTTTCGGTAGCAAGTCAAATCTAGAAAGAGTTCAGCGTCGCAATTCAATTCGTCGTGCTAGTCGTGTTTACAGTACTTGTCTGAAGCTTAGTATTTAATTGACTATAAGGCTTTTGAAATTCGTTTAAGTAGTAACTGATTAAAAAAGTGAATGCTTTTCGGTTGGAATTTAGCCGAGTTCTTACCATACGTACGGCTGCATATCACTTAACACGTGTACAGACATGGGCAAGCATTTCGGCTGAGGGGGTGGTAAATTTTGAAATCCTGAGCGGGGTAGCACACCCATACATGTAACAGGGGGGGGGTCTGGGGGGCCGCCCCCCCACCCGACTTAGGCCAGACCCCCCCCGGATGGGGCCCCCCGAGACGATTTCACCGACCCCCCCCCCCCCTCCGATTTTTCTGGCAAGTAAATTTTCGAGCAAATTTTTGCAATTTTTTACACTTTCACACACAAAAATTGCCAAAATCGCCTGCAAAACAGCACTTTTCAGCTGTATTTCAGCCCAAATTAGCGATTTTTGGCGATTTTTAGGCCAAAAATTGCGATTTTTTTCGATTTTTGAGCGTTTTTTAGTGCCCACCCCCCTCCCCCAAAATTTTGGCTCAGACCCCCCCCCCCGGCCGGCGCCAGACCCCCCCCCACCCCCCCCCTCCCCCCATCGGCGGATGACCTGTTACATGTATGAGCACACCTAAGCCGCGGTTTGAGGGGATGATAAGCTAAAACGTTTTGCTAAAATCAAGGTTTTTTGGCGTATTTTTCGCTAAAATAGATTAAAATAATCCATTTTGAACTCATTTACACCTAATCTGGGCATACCGTACTTGGATCATAATTTTCTATACAAAATTCTTAGTAAAAATTCCAAAATTCCTAAGTCTGTTAGCGGCGGCCTTGGGGGTAGGTCAGAGCTTGCGGGGGGTCAACCTCCCTCAGCCCCCTTTTGCCCATGTCTGCACACGTACATACAGCACCTACATTGTAGGTTCGTGCCATCATTGTGCATTCATGGGCCGGAAAAATCCGGACGGGGGTCTGGAGGTCTCGGAGCTACCAATAAAGTGCAAAAATCGCCTATTTCGCCTTGAAAAGCGAAAACATTTTTTCCAAGAGCAGGGTGGGGCAGGGGTATGCTCACCCGAGGCGATAAACCCGCTCCATGTCTGCGTTGTGGTAACTACAGTAAAAGGTGCATTACACTGCGCTACGTACGTACGTGCGTCAGATCGGAATCAGCTTATTGATTTCAGCGTGTCACTGTTGTACCTGCTACTGACCGGCAATGCTTCAGGGAGCATAGTGGATATGCTGGAAACCACCGAATCGACTGGTGCTCAGGGATACAAAATAAAGGTGCTAAACGGCTACGATTATGACCCAGACCGATTTTGTATGCAATACGGCGGGCTGCAGTCTATTGGTTGCATTGTAGGGAGGCACGCAGCAAATGTGTCGCATGATGGCAGACGACCTGGGAGGGGAGACAGTGCGCTTCAACCAAGCCGTCTACGCTGTCGAACAACACACAGACACTGTGTTGGTGCATGCGCTGAAAGGAAATGGAGACGCCAAAACGGTCAGTGCTCTCTGCTTTCCCATCTGTACCGATTCACCGTCTCCAGCACCTAGAGCAAAATAAAGTGTTCTTTATGCTCAGAATGAAGAAGGCTCTCAGTTTGATAATGAATGAATGGTGCCTCAACTTTCAGCCAGTCTCCTACAGATGTCGTCGACTGATCTTGGCGCTGCCTCCCAACCAGACAGCTATGATCCGGTTCAGTCCACTCTTGCCCGAACACAAGCGACAGTTGTTCTCTCACTCTCCACAGGGTAACCTCATCAAGTTCATCGTCACCTACCCGTGTGCCTTCTGGAGAGACCAGGGACTCAGCGGGGAAATGGTGGCCACCGGACTCACCGACAAATCCACTGAAGTACGCTTTCTGTTGTATCCACTTATATTTGACTGACTGACTGACTGACTGACTGACTGACTGACTGACTGACTGACTGACTGACTGACTGACTGACTGACTGACTGACTGACTGACTGACTGACTGACTGACTGACTGACTGACTGACAGACAGACAGACAGACAGACAGACAGACAGACAGACAGACAGACAGGATGAGTCCATGAATACCGAACAGTGAGTGTCAGTTTCAGCGTGGCCCGGTTGCGTGTACGTTCGACGCCTGCACCCCTAACGGCAACGCTGCTCTGGTGGGCTTCTTCAACATCGAATGGGCCGACCGATCGAAAGACGTGCGCAGAGACGCGGCACTGAAGCAACTGGCCAGGTAAGTGACTGAGTGAGTGCGTCTGTGTAATCAGTATTAGTATGGCCGGTGAAAGTTGCAGGTTCTTCGGCAAGCAAGCGCTGGGCTACGTGGACTACGAAGACAAGTGCTGGTCGGAGGAACCCTACAACGGCGGCTGTCCGGCCACCTGCGTGGCGCCCGGCAACACCGAGTACTTCCTGCTCATCAGAGAACCCGTCAATATGTGAGACCTTTCTGTCATTATGTCTGTGTGCTTGGATTCTTGTTTTACCTTTCAAAATGACCACTGGTCTTGAAAGAAGAGCAAACACCAACAAACAAGAAAGGTTTACTAATTTTAAGAACAAAACTGAGTTCATTTCATGGTTGCGTTCGCCGTGTGTTTCTCTTCTTCATCGTGTGTATGTGATGTTTAGCGAGTACCATGACTGAGCTTTGTTTTATACGTAGTATACGCGAAGATAGTGTTCCTAGTAGGATCCGGCATAAAAATTTTGTGGGCGCCGAATTGCGACAGTCGAAATTGCCGAAAAGACGTCCCCTGGCGCACGGATTTCGGGAAAAAGAGTTTGCCGCCCTTCTGGTTAACCGATTTTCAATGGGTCTTTTTTAGAAAAAAAGTTCAGGAATTTATGCAGATGTTGCCGCTTTCACTTTTACTCAAACTTGTTTACTTTGATGATTTTTAGAAGGAGGAACTTTAGTAAAAAAATTCTTTTGCGCAAAACTAGTATTTCTAGTTGTCTGGCCATCAGGTGAACACGAAAAAACGAAAATTCGGGTTCAGTTTACTATAGGCAGCACTAAAAATCAACTGTAAACACTAAATTGACGCTTCGCTCGCGCTTCGGATTTGACGTTGTTTCACTATGGAAAATTGAATTTTTTTCACTCTTTTCGCATTTGCGCAAGAACTACTGAACGGAATCGCAGGTGAAATACCTCACTATATAGCCCGTTTTGAGCGCTTTCAGATGGTATCGGTCCTGTTCCATAACAAGTTGAAACCGTTTATCGCTTTAACAAAATGTTAATCCTGGAGCCAGTTCCTTACTTTTCTGGATGATTTTTACAACACTTCTTCATCGGCATTTCAGAGAACCGATACACTTTCTTTCTGCTTTCAAAAGTATATAGTTCTTACGTTTTTTAAAATAAAAATGTGGCAACCGGCTTCTTATGCGCACTTATCGCCGGTTAGTGGTTACGAAACGTAAAGTATGCGCACTTATCGCCGGTGTCACTTTTTCGTCTTTTTTGCAAAAAATAAATAAAGTTTTCAAATCGCAAAATAATGAATTCTACTGGTTTTAAGTTAATTTTTTTTGCATATTCATCCATCTCTAACTTTTCTCTATCGAATAAAGCGCAATGTCAGCGGTTTTCTGCAATTTTAATTTTTTTATGCCGGACCCTATTCCTAGTGCCTAGATACTAGATACCTACAATGTAGTGTTCGCCGGAAAAAGGTGATTCTGAAACTAGAACCTTAACCAAACAACGCAGTTAGCTTAACACTAACCTTTTTGTTCGTCTACTCTCTATAGCTTAGTTGTGTTAACCTGAGAGCCTAAGAGGCTGAACAACACACAAACTTGTCAACACCCAGCAAGGCCAACAAAAGAAACGGTCGGACTAATGCCGTAGAGTCTTGACCCAACATTGTTATAGGGTGCACTTTTGCGGTACGGAGAGTGCGGCCGAGTGGCCCGGCTACATGTCGGGGGCGGTGGAGTCGGGTCTGCGGGCGGCTCACGAGGTTCTGTTGCATCTGGCCACGGACAAGGTTGACCACTCTCTGCTGGAATGGTCTGCCTACGCGCCCAACTATCGTGCTCCCAGCAAACCCGACTATTCCTACAGTAGACCGTGCCTTCTCTATAGACTCACCAAACTCGGCGTGTTTGTGGGCGCTGTGGTAGGAATTTGCTACGTTGCAAGAAAGAAAGTCACTCTTCCGTCAAAGTTCTGGTGAAGCTGCTGTATTTTTATTTATGCCCTTTTATGCTTTCCAATCTAGGTCAATCAATGTGTCTGCTTTATGTGTGCGCAAGCTATACTTTTAAACCCAAATTCAGGTTGGACCACGTTTGAATGAGCTCTTGAACTATTGATCGTTTGAATTATTATGCGATGCCTTGTGTGATGGTTAAGCTCAAGTTATGGTTTTATTGATTTTATACTGATCGTCATGCTTCCTTGTGCTTGCATTTATGATTTATTGTTTATTATTTAAATCAAACTCATTATTTATTATATCTGATTTTATGGTTGACAATCTGAAGTATTTGGAAATTATAGTTTAAATAAAAAATGTGATGAAACCAATAGTATTGTGTTGTTTCTTTTTCCTAAAATTTGCAATTTGAAGTATTATTTTGGCAAATTTGTATGTTGGGTAACTGCCACCACCTCTAACCTATCGTGCCGGGTTTTTTTGGTGAACAAGCCTATGGGCTTGTTTTAGGTTTTGGCAGTTTTTGGCCCTCCACTCCACATTGAAACCGAAAGTAAGCCCATGGGCTATTGTAATTTTATTTTTCCAGTCAAATGCAATAAAACAGTGGTACTTTTAAATGCAGTCTCTTTCAATGCTGTTCGTTAATGAATCATGAAAAATGGAAAATCAAATAGCATTGTATTCACTGTTTCGATTTCGTAAGATTCTGGCGGTTTTTCGCAAGGTTTGTGTTTGTTTTCTCGCATTTTGCGTGCCACAACCGCCAGTTTGCACCATCAAAGACATGTTGACAATGTTGATGCCCATCCATGGCTTTACTACGGAACTTATTTTTTGGGTCAGCTTTTTTAGGAAAAATTTTGTGCAACACCCTATTGACAATAAAAGAAATTCGTCTGCAAAGGGAACAGTAGATTTCCCGGATTTGAAATTTGAAAATATTTGCTTGCTTCCTTATCCCATCCAAATTCTTACTACCTTGATGATAGTATTTATGGTTAGTAATTAGAGAATTGGTTTACATAAAATGTAAAATGTGTTTCAATTTATTCTGCGTAATTCTAGACTTTGTTTACGCATCACAGAAAGAAAGAGAGACAGTATGTACGGTAAGTAGTTGAATGGTACGGATGATGATACGTACTGCATGTAGTGTAATCTGTTCCGAAGTCTATGAAGTGCTTTTAACCCTTTCTAATCTAATCTCAGTCCCTTTTGTAGAGCGAACGAAGACCTTCTAACACAAATTAAAGCACAAACGGTGTTTTCGACCCTTCTTTTAATTAGCATTGCGTTGGCCATGTGTTGCCGCGTTGGGATTCTTCATGTCTGTACAGTCTACCTCAGCTACCAATACAAACCTGCTTCGAGAGTAGCAGCGAGCTAAAAGCTTAGTGTTCACCAGGATGAGTTCGAAATGCATAAGTTCACCTATCTAGATAATAACTAGTGCGCGCTTTTGGAAAGTACGAAAAAACTAAATAAGTCCGCCCATCGAGCTAAGTCCATTAAAGTCTATAGTCTTTTAATTTCGCAGACAGGTGAAACAAATGCGTGTGGGTGATATGGCCAATTAAATTTTTGCTCTGACCTATCATTACGGAAGTTCAGCGGCCACTTCCAATAGCCAAAGGTTTCTTCGACTTCAATAAAGCTCTGAAGCCTGTCCGCCTGTTTTGCTAGTCGCAAAGCCCCGCTGCCAGATGAACTGCAATTTGCTTATACTTTTGCTTGTAAGTCTGAGTACAGTGTGCTTCCCTAAATATTACAGACTCATTGCAACATGCGGTTTTTACTTTAAGCATAGAAAATTAGCATAAAGCGTCTGTTACAGTTCGTGATCCCGGATGCTTCGCAAGAACAAGAATGTGCTGCAACAAAAGAACAGCTAGGAGAGTGGTGCGAGTGGCTGATTGGCAATCAGTCGATGTCGGTTGTGCCGTACGATAGCTCTCAGATCGAGCCGAAAGCTGCACAGCGAAGCAAAAGTTGCGTGGCCAACACGCGAGAGAGCGCAATCGAGGCCAGAGCGCTGTGTCCGTGGCAGTACAAAATAAATTACAATTCTAAGGTAAATCTGGTAATACAAATAAGTAAGTTAATACTGGCTTTTATGACGTTTACATTGTATGACGCTAAAACAACAAACCGACAGTAGGTGTATTTTTTGCGATTGGTAGTTAGAGGAGTCTTGCCGGGCCGGGCTCACAAATATTTGACGGGCCCGGGTGGGGCCGGGCCGGGCCCAAAAATTCGACAGGCGGGCCGATCGGGCCGGGTCGAAAAAAATGGGACCGTGCGTGCACAACTCTAGGAGGCTTTTATGTTTGTACTATGTAGGCATTGAGTTAACGGTTTAACTGCTATAAGTTAGATTTTTTAGCTTCGCTTAGGAAACGTTTTGCTCTAAAATTATCTTTTTTCACCATTTTATTCGAACTCATTTTGTTCAGGTATACTGTAGGTACGCAAAAAATCAAAAACCGTTACTATGCAAAAGACGCTGAATACGCAGAATAATCTGAAAACAGCTTTCTTCAAACTTTTGATAGGAAAAACCTTTGTTATATGTTTAGTATCGAACAGCAGATTCTTTAGGTTTTCATGTTGATTTTGTTTTAAAACTGTTAGTTAGACGCTTTACGCAAAAAGATTTTAAAATAACACAAGGAAGACTGCTAACTATAGGTTGTATTGTTTGTTAAGCGAATCCCAGCCAGATTGGTGGAAGCGCACTGTAACTGTCATCACGTGCCCAGCGACCGAGCGATCAGATGTCAGCCGTTGCTCTACGTCATTCCGGTGCTACTGTTTGATGACAGCTGTCTCGACTACAACTCCACTTTCGAAGTGGTTTCTCTCGGCTGTGTGCCTACTGCTCAGGTACTGTATCCTCCAGACATCGAAACATCCGGCTGACCCTAACCCCCTCAATACCACTCTGTCCACCAGAATCAGAAGCTTTGTAGCTAGATTGAAGTCAATTCAAACCAACCTATTTCAACGAAAAAACCAACCGTTAGTTTTTAGCCAGAAATTCCGGCACCAACCGCTTTCACTCAACGCTTCCTCAGGTTTTAAGTCCCTACCCAATCAGACGAAATGCTTATGCCACATGTCTAACAGTGTCAGAGTTCTTTCTTCTGATGGCTAATTACAATACGCCAACACCCTCGCATTCCTCACAGTAATGAATTTCTAATCTAATGCTGCATTGGTATATGAATACGGTAGTTTAATTTAATTTAACTACTAGCCCAGCTAATGGTGTATTAGTTGGTTCACTCGGGAGACTATTTGTGTTCGAAGTGAAACTTTACTTTCTTTCAGCACATTGTCACAGTGGAACCACCTGTGAGAACGATTTGGGTGGAGGACTACGAATCCGGCACTCTGAGACATTAGTCAAAATCGATTTTCTACATACGTTAGTGCGCGTTCCATTAAAACTTTGCACTATTACTTCCTTCTTCTGTCAGATCAGCGTTGCTTTATTAATTAAAATCGAGCCAAAAAATAGCCAGTGATATGCACTGTAAATCTGCCGTGGACATGTGTCACTCGAGATGTGCCAAGTTGAGTCTGGTGGGGAAGCCAGGAAGTCATATCGGATTATGATTTCTGCGTCAAACCTGTCAGAGGCCCAGGCCCGCCACCGATTTGTCGGCTGTCTCCAAATGCATCTGACATTAGCTGAGCCTAAAGTAGCTATCAATTACTACTGTACTCTATCCGCGCGCCGTAAACCAGATAGCTTTTATTAGTTTAAGGCTTTTTTGAAGCAGTGCCGCCGCCTTTAATCAATTTTCTGAGACCGGTACCGAGTGTGACTCGTAAATCACCGGGCAATTAATACACGAATCCGATATTAATACGGTCGTTATGTGGTGATTGAACTGCGAATCGAAATTCATGACGCTTGTTTACGACCTCGGCTTCGACTCGATTCGCTCGAGCCGAGCCGAGCCGACGGCCGTCCAATTATCGCGATCAAACTTTGATATTGTCGGACCGAAATTACTGGGCCATTCTCGGCCCAAATCGTGCTTTGGCGTGTGGGCCGACCCCTTAGCTAGCGCGCCAAACGAGTCTGCCCGATGGAAGCTTTTAATCAGCCGAGAGGGGCAGATTTTTGCGCGATTATCCGGCGCTTTGAGATGCTCTGAGCTATCAAATGCAGCGCTGCTCCGAGCGTAAAAAGTGTATAGACCGATGACTAACGTGATTTTCTGCCATGACTACCTCTATTGAACGCCGTCCGTCCATCCAGCACTTTCGAGAGTTTCGGAGGAAAGTGGTTAGCTGGCCGAAAATCGACTTTCTGCTACTTAGCATCTTTTGCCCACTCGCCACTAGTACCAAATTTAAACTGTGATTTTTGTGAAACATTTTCTCATCATAGAAATTTTTCGGCGCGGCCCGCTTTCCAAATTTTACCGCCTCCAATCTTACACACGCTTTTTGGCGAAAAGATCGATTTATATTCAGTTGCGCAAATTTGGAGAATTTTAGTGCACAATTGATTGGTTTTGCCCAGTTTTGCGGGAATGTAATATGCAACACAAACCTCTGTATACTAGTCGGAGTATAACGTACGTACGTACAAATGAAAGATATGCGTATAACCCATCCGTCTAGTCTGCATGATGATTGTTTTGTTTCTTCTAACCAGTAAACGTTCTTCATTTGGTGCCGAACCCATTCTTTTTGTTGGGCTGTGTTGTGTGCGCCTGCCCAGCCCACCTCTCTATCGTTCCTCAAGCCATCAAAACTCTACCAAGCCTACCTACCGCTGATCTACCACGACCACTTTCGGAAGTAGCACCCAGCCCAAACCCACCATTTTCTGTGTCCAAGTGTCCACAGTTAGAATAAACAAAACAATGATCATACAGACTAGACGGGTGGGTTATATATACACATATGTTTCAATACTTAGGTATTGCGTAGGTTAATCACGAATGGATTCAGATTAAGCAAGGTTGTAGTTATTTGTACCGTAGATAGAATAGGTTTACGCAGTGGCGTACCCAGGATTTTGCAAAGGAAGTGTAAAATTTTGAAGTTGCCTGGTTGGGCCGCTGCCCAACAAGGGCGTGAAAATTTCGCAAAACTAGCCTTCAAAAAATGCGTTTAAAAAGCATTCTGAGCTTGCAATTGACAGAAATTATAAGTTTTAGTAGTTTAAAGTGGCCTGGTAGGGCTTCTGCCCAACTAGGGCGAGAAATTTTTGAAAATTTAGCCTTCGAAAACACATTTAGAAGGTATTCTGAGCAAAAAATGACAGTTTTAGTACATAATTAATTTATTTCTCATATTTTTGTCTAATTTTTCCTCCCTATGTACCTCCACCGCAAACGGCACCCACCCTATTGTACACCCCATGATGGGTACGCCACTGGGTTTACGTTTACGTACGTAGGCTCTTGCTTAGACACGCCACGCTTGGGGTTTACTTAGGTGCAGAGAGTCGCTTAGGCTTTGATCATAGTGGTACTTGTAACAGGTCATCCGCCGAATGGGATGAAAGGTTGGGGATCTGAACCCGTCCGGGGGTGATTTTTTAACCTATTCAGCTTGGGCTAAAGTACTAAAAATCGCTAATCTGAAATATAACTAAAAATCGCTGTTTTTACAGGCAATTTTCGTGTGCGACATTGTAAAACAAATAGAAAGGAAAGTTTGCCTAAAGAATGTGTCCCAGAAAAATCGGCTGCTAAATTGAAACTCTAGGTGTAGACTGCTTGCTGACGAGCTTAGAAACGGTTCCTTTGGACGCCAGTTTGCAGGTGTTTTGGCATGCAGTGTCATGATGGCGTGGGCCGAAGCAATTAGCAAAATTTTGGACCGTTATTCTGTTGCAGGCGCATGTTAGCTGGAATGGAGAAGCTGATTTTGGTCGCCTTCGCTCTTACCTTTCTGGCCACTTGTGCACTCGGCGCAGACAGTACGTACTAGGCCATTTCGTACAATTTATTTAGCTCTGTACATACAGTACAAGTGCGGTGTTTTAGAAGACAAACATAAGCGCAACATACTGGAAGAGTTGAATAGCGGCTCAGCAAGAGGTAGGAGAAATTTACGTGTACGGCAGTTGACTCAGAATCCTACAGAGACTCATTTGCTTTGCTTCACGAATAGTAAAACAATCGGAAGATTTCGCATTCATAGCGCTGCGCTATAGTTGCAGAAAATTGACTAAACTATTTACTACAGTTTTGCAGGAAATATATTTGAGACAAAACTAAAATGCTATAAGCTAAATTAGGGTAAAGGAGCTTTGGTTGGTAGGTATGTTTATTCAAATAAGCGGCGTTCTCCAAAGCGATCTCTCGACAAGTTTGACAGAGTATTATCAGAAAAAAGTTTAGGTTTCGGGAAACGTGCCGATCTCAGCGACATGCTCAGCGGTTCAGCCAGAGGTTTCGGTAAAAAGTCTAACAGTGACCTTGGGGAGGCGCTACAGTTCGGATCGGCGCGGGGCTTCGGCAAAAAGGCCGACCTGGACTTCAACTTTGAGGGCGCGCGCAACTTTGGAAAGCGCAGCGATTGGATGGATCTGGAAGGGACCGACTGAATAGACTTTATACTTCTTCTCTCTGCCCAGCAACTCGGATAGGCTTGATAACACAGTACAACGTACATATAAATACGTAGTATACGGTAGAAGCGATCGTAATCTTCTAATCACTTTCGAGAAAAGGTGTCAGCTACTGCGAGTCTTGAATGAATTGTGACTCCAAACTGAGCATAAATGTTTCAAGTTGCTTACTTCTCTGTTTGCTTGACTGTTCTTTGTTTTCAAACCTGTGTGTGAGCTATATTTGTGTATCTCTGAATTAGAATGACATCCGAATACGGTGTCTTCGAGTTTAGTAGGGTAGGACATACTTTCTGCTGTAGTGTTTTTCAGGCTTAGGCTTAAGCGAGCCTTACATAGGTTTAACAAATTTAGGCTTGGCCGTAGTGTCAAGCTTACGCTTGGGAATAATAGGATTAGGTTGGACCTAGCCTAGGCGTAGGTCAAGCAAGTAGTTTTTCGGCCAGTGGTGTAGTGTCTGGTACTGGTGTCATCATATCGGTTTGCCAACTCAGAAGGAAAGTTTTAGGTAGTTACGTTTCTTTCATTAGATTCAGGTGTGAAGCAAAGTCTAAAGTTAGAATTAAGCGGCTGGATGGTGAAGGTTTTTCACCACAGATGATATGGCGTTTGGAAAATATGACTCTTTATACTCGAGTCAGAGAGTTCAAGGTAAAACCGTGGGTAGTTCGTGTTCAGACTGGGGTAGTGGCAGAACAAAGCGGGGTAGGCTCCTTTCCCCTGACAGACCACCCTGATTTTAAGCCTTGGTTCCAAGCATAGGCTATAGCTTAGCTTCAGTCAGGGTAGGGATTAAGATCGAGAGATTAGGCTCAGGCTTAGGAAATCAAGTTTTTAATGGCAGCTTGTCGGGGCACGGGCACGGGGGATCAGTTTGTCGGATGGGGGAAATGGGCCGAGAGAGTGGATCTATCTAATAAAAAAGATTTTTACTTTTTTTGAGAGAGGGAGAGACAGAAAGTAAATGGGAATGCTAGAGTTAGCTAGGACGGTGTTGTAAGTGGTTAGTTTGAGTAAAAGAGCATTTGCGTTTGGTAGAAATAATAAAACAACAAAGAGTGGAAATGGGACAAGGCTCGTCAACGTTGGATCCGGTGGGTTTTGTTTTGTTTTTTTGGAATGATGAGGAATGGGATGGGCTACTATTGTATTTTATTTATTAGTAGGGATGCAAATGGTATAAAAAATACCAAATACCAAATAGCAGATGGTATTTTCTATACCAAATAATACCAAATACCAAATAATTCCAAATAGTTGATAAACAGGTCGCTAGCTGTTTGGAATGAGCGCAAAGTTATACCTTTTGTTTTTTCTGCAAAAATATATAAGTTTTGCCTCAGTGGAAGAGTTTTTGTTGCATCTAAAAGAAATCTAGTCATGCCGAGAAAGAAAACGAGCAGAATTTGATGGTTTTTCACTTAGTCGGGAAATGGGCAAGCACGTTGTGACGTTTGCGGTCTAGGCTTGGTCTCGATAAAGGGGCCATCCATAAACGACGTCGTACCAAAATCCCGATTTTTCGGACCCCTTTCCCCCAAAATCGCCTTGCATCGTTTTATGGGGGCCCCCTCCCACTTTTTGAGAATTTTCCATGAATGGTTCTTTGTTATAAGCTAAACTTGTCAGAATTCTTTATTGTTTTCTTGCACAGAAACGGTGAAGAGACGTCTTGTTCTGCGTATCTGCATTGTTAAACTTTTAGTAAATTAGAAATAAGGAGAAAACTCTGAAGAGCTCTGACATGGTATACAGTCGCAAAATATGCAGAATTTATCGCTTAAAAACTAACTGTTTAGTTATTTAAACTATTTGGTATTATTTGGTATAAAAAAATACCAAATACCAAATAATACCAAATACCTAGAAAATACCAAATAATACCGAATAATACCAAATAATACCGGATACCATTTGCATCCCTATTTATTAGTATTATATTATTGGCAAAACTGACTTTTAGGGGTCCCTAACAAAAATTTCAAATTTATCTACCGCATTCAGTTGACTCCTAATAGTAAGCCTGAGCCTTAGCCTAAGCTTGAGCAAGAAAGAAAGTGATTATAATTAATATATAGCGGAGTGGAGGGACCCCTAAAAGTCAGTTAAGCTGTATTATTACTATAGGTACATGTAACAAGGGGTCTGGGTTCTGCCCCCCACCAGACTTAAGCCCCGGGACGATTTTTCCGTCCCCGTCTCCGATTTTCTGGCAAGCAATTTTTTCAGCAAATATTTGCAATTTTTTTCAATATCAGACACAAAAATTGCCAAAATCGCCTGTAAAACAACACTTTTTAGCTGTGTTTCAGCCCAAATTAGCGATTTTTGACGATTTTTACCCGAAAAATTGCGATTTTGAGCGTTTTTTAGTGCCCAACCCTCCTCTCCTGAAATTTGGGCTCAGATCAGCCCCCTCGTCCGACGCTAGACCCACAACCCCCTCCCCCTTCGGCGGATGACCAGTTAGTTATACATGTATGATTATTACAATAAAAATAATTCGGAGGCAGTCCATGAATTATGAAATAGTCGAACCTTGCCAGGAACACCCAGGTTCAGCTGATTTTTCGGGTTAGTTGTAGCTGGGGGGGACCAACCTTCCCATTGGTACCGGTACTGGTATCGTAATAAATGGTACCACTCTGTTCAGATTTCGTACCATTACCGTCGGGCAGACCCAGTTGGTGTAGTGGTTTAGGCCGCATAGCCACAGTGCGCGTGCTCGTGCGCTCATCCTCTCGGCGCGGCAAGTTTTTTGCTTTAAAGAGTTGGTCGTCGGCACATAAAGCTCCACCCAGGCCACCGAAAGCTGGTGACGGCGAGTAGCGATCGACCGGAACCAAAATTTTCGCCGGAACCGGAACCGGAACCGGAACCACCCAGTTCCGGCCGGAACCGGAACCGGAACCGGAACTTTTTCAATATTTGGTCCAAAATTTATAGAAACGTATTTATAGGCACGTCGTGTACAAATTCCTGTTATAAACATCAGCAGAAGTTCAAATCAACAACAGAATACAGACTTTTCAATAACAGTAGTCAAGAGCACGCAAATTGTACTTCAGAAAGAGAAGCTTTTCAACATTTTCAGGTTTCAGCTTTGATCTGTCACCTTCGGAGATGTTTTTAGCTGCCTTAAAGGCACAGTTGTTAAATTTTTTTGAAGGCCAAAAATTTTTGTTTTTTTTAAAAATTTAAAAAAAAATTTTTTGAAAATCGTCTTAAATGGGTCCAGCATGCTAGTACAGATACTTACAACAAATTTTCCACTTTTGCACCTTAAGTCAGTTGAGAAACCTGTTCAAAAACGACAATACAGCTCTAAACGCTGCCTGTAACTGCATAATTTCACCGAAAATTGTCTTTAGTGGCACTTCTAATGATGCATAACATGGAAAACTGCATAATTTCTCCCCATTCATGCAAATTCAAGCTGTGCACTTTATTAAACAGACGCAATAATACTTGATGTAACTGAATATCCATCGAAAATAGTGAATGAAAAAGTTCCGGTTCCGGTACCCTTTTTCACCGGAACCGGACCGGAACCGGAACCGCCAGTTCCGGCCGGAACCGGAACCGGAACCGGAATTCCGGTCGATCGCTAACGGCGAGTAGGTAAAATGGGAACCGACTGGATCTGCCGTTGCACCGAAGCCACTCCACAAAGCATGCCGCGTTGGGAAGAAGATCTACGATGTCGGAAGCTGTCTGAGAAACCAACTATGCCGGGAGCCCTCTGGCATATGGGGCACCGGCGGCTGTCGGGAGCTGACAGCATGATGACGTCAACATTCGTGATAGCCATTCGGCGAATGGTGTTCGGCGAACAGACCCCAACCCGAACACGCGGGGCGCTCTCTTAGTGACTGGCACCCAGCAGCATGGCTAGGAGTGGCTGGCAGTGAAAGATGGACAAAACGTCCGAGATGACGAATCGCGATGGGGGTCGCGAAATGGACCACGAATGTGTTCGTAGGCCGTAAGTCCTCCGCACATCTGATCGGAATTTGGGGAAATCAGGGAAGTTAAGAAATCGACTAGAGGCCTATATTAATTAATCAACTTTTTTACTTACTATAGGCCTATATTAATTAACCGAATTAGAATAGCACTAGTAACCGAATTATTCGATTCATACCGAATAATGCCAAGCTTCGGCTGCATCCTTAAACGTGAGAATTTAATGTAGAATGCCCTAAATGTGAAAATTATATGTAGAATTATTATTTTGCCCCATAAACATACTCATTTTTAGTTAAGGCCTCCCAATTTGGCCAATTGCTTTGTATGCAGAACCTAATAGAGGGTTCAATTATCTATTTAATAAGATAATGCCACATCAAAATGGGCCCACCCCTAACTGAGTTAAGCCGCTTTGAATTTGGGACCTCATTGACAAAAAACGGTCAAAATCGTGAGTTTTGAAGGGCCGTAATTTTGGTTGTAGGGTAGCTGGAGAAAATCGGATAGCAAATACGTGATTTTCTGTGTTCTACAAAGGCACAAAAGCTACAGCGGTCTAGGCCAATTGAAAAATCTGCTGTACAGACGAAAGTTTGATTCTTTCCTGGGCTGCCTCTTAAATAATAGTAATAATAATAATAATAATAATAAATTTGTTTGTGGTCAGAGCGAGAACGACGAGCAAGAGCTGACGCCAGCAGGAGAGCGAGTGGTGGTGCGACACAAGTCCTGCAAGTACCTCAGTCTGCTCAGAACCATTGTCGGACTGATCACCGTTTTCGGTGCGTGCCAGTATCTTTTTTGAGAATCGAGAAGTCGGGCAAAGAAAAGAAATCATCATACATGGGCGGATAAAAAATCTGGAGGGATGCGAAAGGTCTTGTCACGGATTTTCATGATTTTCCAAAAGGTCACCAAAATTTATGACGGAAAGGGGGAAACTTTGATTTTAGGGAAAAACCGGACATTATGTTTAACTTTCTTTACATACATGTGCTAGGGAGGTTGAAGTGCTACCCCCATAATGGCCAACCCCCTCACCAGACCCCCTGTTACATCTGTGCTTCTGCTTCTTAAAAGGCCAGTCCAATTTTGTATATTTTGGTATTAAAATAGGACATACTGTACATGTAACAGGTCATCCGCCGAAGGGGGTGGTGGTCTGGCGCCGGCGGGGGTCTGAGCCAAGTTTTCAGGAGGGGGTTGGGCACTAAAAGACGCTCAAAAATCTAAAAAATCGCAATTTTCGGCTAAAATTGTCAAAAATCGCTAATTTGGGCTGAAATACATCTAAAAGTGCTGTTTTGCAGGCGATTTTAGCAATTTTTGTGTCTGAAATTTGCTCAAAAAAATTACTTGCCAGAAAAATCGGAGGGGGGAGTGGAGTCGGAAAAATCGTCTCGGGGGGCATCCGGGGGATCTGGCCTAAGTCGGGTGGGGGGGGGGGGCAGACCCCCTGTTACATGTATGAAATAGGATCTAGGCAACCAGTGATGTGCCTTAGTGACTTTAGTTGGTCTTTACACTGCACCCATACATTTTCCTGAAAAATCCGGAGAGAGGTCTGAAGGTCGTCTTGCGGAGTCCGAAAAAGTAAAAAAAACGCCTATTTTGCCTTAAGGAAGCGAAAAACCTTTTCCACCCGGTTGGTTGGCCGATTGGGTACTGGGCGGCGAGGAGGGTAAACCCCCGACCCATACATGTAACAGGTCATCCGCCGATGGGGGGAGGGGGGGTTGGGGGGGGGGTCTGGCGCCGGCCGGGGGGGGGGGGGGTCTGAGCCAAAATTTTGGGGGAGGGGGGGTGGGCACTAAAAAACGCTCAAAAATCGAGAAAAATCGCAATTTTTGGCCTAAAAATAGCCAAAAATCGCTAATTTGGGCTGAAATACAGCTGAAAAGTGCTGTTTTGCAGGCGATTTTGGCAATTTTTGTGTGTGAAAGTGTAAAAAATTGCAAAAATTTGCTCGAAAATTTACTTGCCAGAAAAATCGGAGGGGGGGGGTCGGTGAAATCGTCTCGGGGGGGGGGGGGGGTCCCCATCCGGGGGGGGTCTGGCCTAAGTCGGGTGGGGGGCAGACCCCCCTGTTACATGTATGCCCCGACCTATGTATGACACGGTAACTGGCGGATATTGCTAATCTAAATATTCTAAATACGGGCAAAAGAAATCTTTCTACCTAATTTTCTCGTTTTGTTTATTATTTGACTGATGTATTTCTACATCTGAGAAGCGCTTCCGATTGCCCTAGACAGCGACGTCCGGCTGTATTTGAGCCCGGATTAGCGTCTTTATCGGTTTTGGCACCATACTCTCTAATTTGGTCCCGGACGCTAACCTCCCTCTTTTGGCGGATGCCCTATTTCATGTACTGGTAGTTCAAACAAATCTTTCGAACGTTGTTCAAACGAACAAACGTTCTTCGTCCGAACGCTTCAAATGACTTATGGTCGTGTGGTGTGTCTAGGCTGTTGGAGCACAGGCATCAAATGCATCCAGTCCACCGATCATTTATTCTGGCTGGGTCTCTTTCTCATTTGCATATCGGTGCCGATCACGCTTCTGGAGTTCAGTTTCATCATCGACAAACTGGCCTGCTGCGGGTATGCACTAGCTAGTGCGTCTCTTAATTGAAATACTAATTAGAGAGAGATTTAGAAACGAGGGCTTTTGTTGTAAGATGTGGCACGTAGTGTTGTGGATGGACTCGTACAAACGCGGAGTTACCTATGCCTTCTGCGCCGTATTTACATTCGCCTTAGGCAGCACGCACGTCTTCGCTATTTTGTGCGGTAGGTCTTCCTGTTATTAGTTGGTTAGTTAGCTACCCCCGGCAAACCCCCGGACCGGTCGAGAAGTTTCCCCCTCCGATTTTTGTAGCAAGCAATTATTGGAACAATTTTTTACAGATTGCTAGAATTTCAACCAAAATTGCAAGTAAAACAGCGCTTTTTAGAAGGTACTTGAGCCCTAAGTAGCGCTTTATTGCAATTTTCGCCCAAGCACGAGTGTGATTTTTGACCATTTTGAGCCTTTTTAGTACTCTACCCCCACGCCCCGAATTTAGGCTCTAACCCCCGACCGTGGATAGATCCCTAGCCCCTCCCCATAAAGCGGATGATCTGTCGCATGTATATCTGATTAGAAGGTGCCCTTCCCCTGGGTTGTCCAGCGCGAGCGCCGAAAAGTCGTCAGCTTTACAGTGGTTTGGAGCTTTTTGAAATTTTGGACCCCTCTGAGCGAAACCACCTCGACCCCACCTTACGAAAACCCCCCTCCCGACGCCGGCCCGGACCTATTACATGAGTTTATTGTTCTTTGTTAAAGTTTGTCTAAAAAATAAGCAATTGGCGGTTTTTTGCGAATAACTTTTCATGGAAGCGTGAAGAGGCTTGGCCTCATGACCAAAGTTGTAGACAAGGTCGAGCTCTGGTCTGGGGTAAATCCTAAACTGTGTTATGCCTGTTCTGAGCAATATTTTACGCTAAAAGAATAAGCTTTTATCTAATTGCGATGAAAATGAGATGACTGCAGAATTGAAATCTAGAGTCTTTGCGGATTTCAATGATGATTTTATAACGTTTCTGGTTCTAACCGATCCGGAGATATAGCCGGTTAATGTTTTGCCAAAAAAAGGGTGTTTTTCGAAAATTTTACATAAATGGGGGAAACATTGGCAGACTGATAGATTTGACTGAAACTTCCGGACTGGAGTATTTATGATCGCAGAAATCGATTCTGACACTTCCGACCCTGAAAACCTCATCCTGATACCGTAATCCGACTCCGAAAGTTAGGTGGTCCAGCTCTGTCATATGTGAGTTTGCAGTAATACCATTCTAAGCATTCGCAATCGTTTTTTAGTGTTTGAGAACATAACATCTACAATTACAGTACTGCTACTCCTGACATAAAATTTTGGAAATTTGTGTTGTGTTTGCAAAACCATTTTTCTTGGAGCCAGTGGCGTATCCAGGGGGGTGTAGGGTGTGTACACCCCCCTTTGCGGTGGAGGTAGGAAGAGAAAGTCTGTCAAAAATAAGCGAAACTAATTAATTATGTACCAAAACTGTCTATTTTGTAGTCAGAATCATACATGGGCCGGGCGGGGTAATAGGGGTATACCCCTCCCCCTCGGCCGGCCATACCCCCCTCCCCCACCCCCTCGAAATTTTCGCTTATTTAAGGCAAAATCGGCGTTTTTTTACCTTTTTTCGGACCCCCCCCCCCCCGAGGTCTCCAGACCCCCCTACCCCCCTCCGGATTTTTCCGCCCCATGTATGCTCAGAATGCCTTTTAAATGCGTTTTTGAAGGCTAAATTTCCAAAATTTTCTCGCCCTGGTCGGGCAGAAGCCCAACCAGGCCACTTTGAACTACTAAAACTTGTAATTTCTGTTAATTTTAAGCCTGGAATGTGTTTAAAACGCGTTTTTGAAGGCTATTTTGCCAAATTTTCTTACCCTGGTCTGGTTGGGCAGCGGCCCAACCAGGCACTTTCAAAATTTACCCCCCCCCTTTCCGAAATCCTGGATACGCCACTGCTTGGAGCTGTACCACCCCTTATTGAAAGCCGAATTACGGTATCAGGATCAAGTCTCCGGAACGGTTGGAGCTGGAAACATCATAGAAGCATAATTGAACTCCTCAAAGACTCTAGATTTCAATTCTGTAGTCATCTCATTTTCTTTTCTTAATTAGAGAATTAGCATATCCTTTCTGTAGCGCAGTTTAGGCTTTGTCCCACACCGCAGCTCGACCTTGTCTATAACTTTGGTCATGAGGCCCAGCCTCCTTGAGAAGTTATTCACAAACGGGATACGATCACTTGGCCGAAAATCATTTCGCCGAAAATCAGTTGGCCGAATACGTTTCGCCGAATGTTCAGTTGGCCGAAAATCAGTTGGCCGAAAATCAGTTCGCCGACTGTACGATTCGCCGAATGTTCAGTTCGCCGAAAGTTCAGTTCGCCGAATCAAAAAATAATATGTTCAGGTAGGTTTAATGGTTGCCTGTGCGTTTAATGTGATTCGTTCAATTGGCGCAGCCATTTTATTTCATACACGCATACATAATGATAGCAATACATCTATAAGATAGATACAGGACATGACAACATCCAAAAAATAACAAACAGTAGGGACCAACCTTTTGCACGCTCCGAACGAGGGCATCTGACCAGCCGCTGCCATGCTCACTGCGCCGTGTACTCGTGCGATGACAGCAGTCGTAGCTTCACGCGTTCCCGTTGCTAGTTCCTTCATTTCCGTGAGTGCTTGCGCTACCTCCACCTTGGCACGATCAGGCGCATGATTGTGCTCATTAGATACGCGACCGACCTAAACGCTCAGTTTGGTACAAGAGGGTAGGTGTAGCGCCGCCTGGGGTTGCAAACTGACCTGTCCATTTCGAGAAATTAGTCGTCCTTTGCAGCCCTCGCTTCGCCGTCGGCATCTCCAGTAGACTGTTAAATAGTGTTTCCGATCAAATTAAAATTAAATAACAAAATTAAATTGTTTTGGCCAAAATCACCAAGTAAATAGCAATTTAATAAAAAATTAAATTTCTCGTGATGACTATCAAACAAATTAAAGTTATATTAAATTTCGTAAAATTGCCCTAGAAATTTGATATAAATTTGATATGAATTTGATATAAATTGCTTGGTTTGGCAGCTTCACCAACCAAAGTCTGGCTACAAAACAAGAAGTTCAGTCCAAAGATGACCTTGTTCATGCCTATAGCAAAGAAATCAACTCATTATACGCATATTTGTAGACCATTTGTCGCCATTAGAAGAACAGTCAAGTCAATTTGGACTGACACGGCCCAAGTTTTGAGCTGTTTGCTCAGGAATTGAGTAATGATTTTAGCAAATTTATATTTAATTCATATCAAATAACAAATTTGTAT
Organism: Sabatieria punctata; assembly: GCA_030248155.1. Taxonomy (NCBI): domain Eukaryota; kingdom Metazoa; phylum Nematoda; class Chromadorea; order Araeolaimida; family Comesomatidae; genus Sabatieria; species Sabatieria punctata. The sequence goes on from JASANB010000383.1 coordinate 29,565, forward strand.
CAAATTAAATTTCAGAATTTGGGTACCAAACAAATTAATAGCAAGTTATTTTCTTCTGAAGGCTGAGCAAGCAATTTAATAGTTATTTAATTTCAAAATAAATTTACTCGGAAACACTACTGTTAAACCGTCGTCGCTTCTCTTGTCTACAACGTAAACATGGCCCTCATGGCAGAAGGTGCTACACCCGCGCCTGGTTTTTATCAACGCATCAGCCATAGTTACGGCACCACACAACGTCTGACTGTTACAAGCAGAGTGACCTGGTCGGCCAGGCCATTTGCTAGGGAGGGGCAGTTATGCCCCCAGGTCATTTTCAAACAGGTTTGGCCGGCCTTCTCACTCTCTCTCTGATGTTCTGTTAAGTCTGAGGGTCATAGATTACCTACCTGAACATATTATTTTTTGATTCGGCGAACTGAACTTTCGGCAAACTGAACATTCGGCGAATCGTACAGTCGGCGAACTGATTTTCGGCCAACTGATTTTCGGCCAACTGAACATTCGGCGAAACGTATTCGGCCAACTGATTTTCGGCGAAATGATTTTCGGCCAAGTGAACCCAACCCTTCACAAACAGCGCCAGGTCGGTTATTTTTTTGACAGACTTTAGTAACAGAACATGGCGACCAGGACAAAACAGAAGCTCCAGTGCAAAACGGTTTGCTGGCAGTGCAGTTACGCAAACGGCAATCCTCGATTACTAATCGATATTTTGCCTTTAAATACAACTACGTTGTGAAGGGAGGTTACTGGTCACAATGAATATACAGTCTAGACCGGTGGGTTGTACATATTTTTCATCACTATGAGAGGTATGGGACTTGTAACTGGTGGACCTATAGTACACATGTACTTGTGGAACGCATCCGCTCTGAACTGGGGGGCTCGGCAACTAGGAAGCAACCGAACCGAACTGCACTGACTGAACTTGTGGAGTGAAACGGAAACCGGGTGTACATGCAGTTCTGGGCGTAAACAGAGAGACTGATTAAGCATAAAGCTGTGTATGCATGACAGTTGCTGAAGTGGTAGAGGCGGTCTGTTAGTAGTATGCTGGCCCCTATTATTTCCTTCCTTCACCCTTTACCATGGCTTCACGGCCCTGCACCATACCACAACCAAATGTCGACACAATCACAATACATGTGCGAGGGTGGTTCGTCGACTTTTTTTGGGGAAATTTTAACTCCGCTTTTTTATGTTATGTACAAAAGTGAATGTGAGAAATGTCTAATTGTGCTGATTGGAAAAGATCGAACCAGATGCAGCTTATTAGCTTCGAATGTTTCAGGGATTAGCTTGTTGACGTGTGGCGTGTTGTACTGTGCCAAGCCGTGGCAGTACAAAAAGGAGACGCTGTACACCGTTCAGGAGCCAAGGTCTAAACGCCCTGCCACCACCGAACCTCGTACGGCTATTCAAGACCCCAGTTCTGCACCTTGACTTCAAATCTCATTCGCAAACTGTATGTACTGTATCTGTCAGAAATCTATTTCTTATCAGTCGGCTGTACTTTAAGGTGCCTTCGCGGGTGTTTCCACTTTTAAAGTATTCCAAGGTGCCAGTGTTCCGTGATCTGTCTGTGGTGTAAAAGGCACTGTACTGTATCGTTTTATTTTATTTTCTCTTCTGTGACAATGTCAGTCCTACGAACAAAGATCTGATTTGGCACAATGCGTGCTAGAAAAATCGTACATACGTAAGAGGAACTGGGCTTAGATTGGGAAAAACAATTTATGAGTACGCTTGGTGATTAGGAAGACATAAATCGAGCGCCTATAAAAATCTGGCGAACACAAAGTAAGTTGGGTATTGGTTGCCTGTTGTTCTGGAAGTCTAAAAACCACTGCTGAAGGTTCTGCTAACTTTTATTTAAGCGGCGCGAAAAGTGTTTCCCAAACGTAGCTTTTGATAGATTTTTTGGCTGCACAATTGCCCCCACGACAATTCCCGCCAAATTTCATTGCATTATCAATGTAAGCATTTTTCCACTACTGCCTAAGCACCAAGCACTAAGCCTGAGCTCTAAGCCTAAGCACAAGCTCTAAGCCTAAACACTAAGCACTGAGCCTGAGCCCTTCTACTACTTTTGCAAAGTTTGTTCAATTGGCAAAACATTGCAGTAATATCGAATTTCTGACGTTTTGTAAACTACATCGGTAACTAAGGACTAACTTACTGTACATCGCACGTGCATACATAACAATTGTTGGGGGAATTGTCGGAGGGGCAATTGTCGTGCACCGAGCACCTTTTTTAGCCAATAAGCGCCAATCAGTTTTGGGGCAAAAAATACTCGATCCCAAAACCTGGAAAACTCTACTCGCAACTGATTATAATATACATAGCTCGTTATGATTACTGCAGGAGTCTAAAGTCCATGCAAAAATGATTGGCGGTGGCGGAAAAAAGCGATTTTCTCAAAAACTTTCTTCAAGACCCCAAACTTTTTTATATCAATCGATAGCAAATTACAAGTGCTACAATATGCGAACGTCAAATCAAAGGTTCCACGCAGTTTTGTATGTGTTTTTCGGGAAAAACGAATTTTCGGCAAAATCAAGTTTTTATAGAAGAGTCTGTCTGTCTCTACCGTTGTTCTGTAATAAAGCTGTTACTTTTTTGGCCGCCTGGAGTACGCTGCGCGCTGCCCAGGCCAACGGAAGAGGCATCGGTTTGTAACAGGAATTGCACCTGATCGATATCTTTGTTTGTCGAAAAAGAAATAAATTAAATTTATTATCGTCAAATTCTCTGATTCTACCGATTTGTTTGGACTGTTTTAACTAATTTCTGTCTGCTGGACGCCATGTCAAAGGATCCTGCTAGAGTAACACGTTCCACTTCACAGTCAGATTTCGATGCCTCATCCCTCCCTTCCTCCTTGGCTGCGGTCCTAAATCCTTTGCTGAAACGCCTGGACTCTGTGGCTGACGGTCAGCAGCAACTTATTGCCACTCTCTCTGCTTTAACAACTTCCTTGTGCGAACAGGTGGCTACAAATCGTGAGGTTCTGCAGATGAACACCGATTTGAGAGTGGAAAACGCGGTGCTTAAGACTCAATTGGCTGAACTGTCCAAGCGTTCGGAAGTACCCAGCGGTCATTCCTTGCCCTCTGCTCCGCTGGACATTCTGTCGGTAACCCAGGATTTGGCTGAGAGGGAACAGAAGAAACTGAACTTGGTGGTTATCGGTTTGACGGAGGATGACGGTCTCGATCGCTCTGAACAGAACACTGCAGACCTGCACGTCGTCCAGCGTTGCGCTGCGAACTTGGGGATCGAGCAGAAGAAGATTTTGGACGTGTTCCGGGATGGCAGAGAGCGTGACGATGGCAAACCGCGAATCGTCAAGGTCAAGTTCGAGGATGAGCGATCGAAGCGATTGTTCAAGGACGGTTCTGAGAGCGTGTTGCCGAAAGGGGTCTGGGTGCGCAAGGATAAGACGTGGCTGGAGCGGGAAAGAGACCGCAAACAATATCATCGCCGTCCAGCCGTGCCCCGAGGTCCCTACCGACCCTTTGGTGCGCCACCTGTCGGAACTAGGAGTGTTGTAAAGGCTGGTTCACGTTTAAGTGTTTGCGATGACGATAACGCCAACTCGACGGAAAACTGATCAGCCCAGGCACTTCCGGTAAAGGGCTTCAGGTTGTTCTGCTAAATGCGCGAAGCATTGTAAACAAGTTGGTTGAGCTGAACAGCTTTCTTGTCGGGCATTGGCACTGTGTTATTGTTGTGTGCGAGTCGTGGCTAGGTGTTTTAGACTCTGCTATTCTTCCCTTTCCTGATCATTTTGCTGTTTATCGCGCAGACAGAGTTGATAGGAAGGGGGGTGGTGTAGTAGTTTTTGTACCGGAACCTTTACAATCTCACTTACTCTGCGAGCCTGTAGTCTCGGAGTGTTTCGAGGGCCTCTGTCTGGAACTTATTTCTAAAAACAAAGTGGTTTGTCGGTTGGCGGCAGTGTACAGACCCGGTGCTACGCCCGATATAACTGAAATGCTAACTTTCTTAGATAAGACGTTAGACACTAACATTCCATGCGCAATCATTGGCGATTTTAACTTTCCCGAAATTAACTGGAAAACCCTTGTAGTGAATGGAGGAGAAAAGTCTTCCCAATTTCGCTTTCTCGAGTTTGTGGTTAGCAGAGGTTTGGAGCAGTGTGTCTTGAGTCCCACCAGACACGATCCCGATCACATTCTAGATCTTGTTCTTCTCTCAGAGACTGATTTACTGATTGATGTATCTGTTTCAAATCCCTTTTCGACAAGCGATCATGACACAGTGAAGGTGTGGCTAAATCTGTCAATCTTAGAAACAAAACGAACAGTAATGCATAGAAAATTTTTTAAGGCAAATTACCGATTGATTGCAGATTTCTTACTAAAAGTAAACTGGGATTCCATTTTTGAGACCGCCAACACAGTTGAGGAAATGTGGAATGAGTTCATGAAAATAGTTAACGTTGTAATCGCAACATACGTTCCTCTCTGTTCTGAGAGAAAGAAACCAAAAGGATACAGATCGAAAGAAGTTCGAAAATTAGCATTACAGCAAAAAAGGGCTCATCAAAAGTTTGTTCGTTCAGACGATCAGGCTGACAGAATGGTTGCTAGAGAGCTAGCCAGTAAACTGCAAAGAAAGCAAAGAGAGGATGCGCGCCGGGAAGAGGAAAGGGTGCTGGGTTCCGGGAAAGATAAAACGTTCTGGAATTTTGTTAATTCGAAAATGAATCGAAAAGAAAGGATTCCTGTATTGAAAACTGAGTCAGACCTACTGGTTACAAATTGTGCCCAAAAATGTGAAATGCTTAATGAGTATTTTGCGTCCGTTTTTCAAATTGATGATCAGACACACTTCGCGTGTGTAAATAGGACAAACGCATTTCTAGGTGATGTACAATTCCCGCCTGATTTGGTGTATGCCTACTTGAATGAATTGCAGAACAAACACTCTCCCGGCCCTGATGGCATAGGCCAATTTTTTCTCAAAAAATTGGCTTTCGAGATCGCTTATCCATTGGCTAGAATATTCGAAAAATCGTTTGTGACTGGAGAACTTCCCTCACAGTGGCGATTAGCTCATGTAGTGGCAATTCACAAAAAGGGGCCAACATCAAAAATTGAAAACTACCGGCCTATTAGCCTGACATCTGTTTGCTGTAAAATTATGGAGTCCATCGTTAAAGATAAAATGACAAACTTTTTGCGGGTTCAAGGTCTAATTTCTGAAAATCAGCATGGTTTTCTCTCACGGCGCTCCACCGTCTCTCAGCTTCTGGAATGTGTTAATGACTGGACAAGGCATTTAGATAAAGGCGAATTTGTTGAGGTATTTTATATGGATATTGCGAAGGCTTTCGATTCCTGTATTCACAGAATAATGTTAGCTACGCTTCAGGCGTATGGTATTTGTGGGAACTTGTTAAACTGGATTAGAGGGTTTCTTAGTCGGAGACAACAACAGGTAATAATTGAGCATACTCTGTCATCCATGGTAGATGTCACTTCCGGGGTCCCTCAGGGATCTTGCATTGGTCCTCTACTCTTTCTAATTTATATAAATGATTTGCCTCAAGCTATAGCTGAATTCAACGTTCAAATCAAAATGTTTGCTGATGATTGTAAGATATATCTAGGTTTGCCTAAAGACCAAACGGATTTGTCTCAGTTTCAACGTACCATTGAAGCTATCTTCACCTGGTGCAATTCGGTCAAACTTAAACTTGCATTGCACAAATGTTCCATACTTCATTTAGGGAATACAAACCCAAAGCATGAATACGAAATTAATGGTTCACAAATTAGCTCGGTCTCAGAGACTTTGGATTTAGGTGTTCTTGTGGGGCTCGATCACAACCAAAATCTCTCTTTTCTAAGCATTGTGTTAAAATCGCCAGCGACGCGTCTAAACGAGCTCACTTGATTCATAAAGCCTTTTCCTATCGTAACCCCAAGTTTCTTACTGAGCTTTTTAAGACCTATGTTAGGCCAAAGTTAGAATATGCTACTCCTGTATGGAACCCATACAAAAAGAAAGACATATTAGTGGTTGAGGGTGTGCAACGGATTTTTACACTGCGGCTCCCAGGCTTTGCACATTTGCAAGGCGCTTATTCAGAACGTCTTAAGGCGCTAACTCTCGAAACACTTGAGTACCGCAGGCTCGTAATTGATTTACAATTAGTTTACAGAATAGTCCATGACTTGATTGATTTGTCTTTTGATGACTTTTTCCAAAGACCTCTTCTTTTTACTACACGAGGCCATTCTCAGAAACTCTCTCTTCCTTCTTTGGGAAAAAATTTAGATTGCCGAAAGCACTTTTTTTCGATAAGGGTGATACGAATTTGGAATTCTTTACCCAATGATATAATAGAATCTAGAAATTTGACGATTTTTACAGAGAAACTTAAAAAAATTGATCTTTCTGGCTTCGTCTTGTTTCAGTAAAGGGTGCACCGTTCTTCTTAGATAGACATTGTGCATCCTGTTGCCCACTAACACTCTTTCTGCGTGATTTCGTTACTAACATGTTCGTGCTTGGGCGACAAAAAAATAAATAAAGTTGTCAAAAAAAAAAAAAAAAAAAAAAAAAAAAAAATTTGAGTCAAATCGACAAGCGGACTCCAGATTCTTATTCTACATGCAATTGCGAGTTCGCTGATATATACATGTTTGGGGATTTTCAAATTAGTTTTCGGGAAAAACGCGTTTTTCGGAAGGGTGTGTGAGTCAAAAAATTGTCTGCGATCCGTTTTACTATGGAAAATTGCCCAACATTTTTCAAATTTGACCCAAACGGTATAAACGGCCTGAAAACCGGCTCATATTCACAAGTCAAACTTAATTTTGGTCCATAGAATCCATTTTTGCAGTCCGTTTGGCGCTATGTGGTCGCGTTTTCCAGTTATTTTCATTTTAATTGTTTTTTGCAAAATTTTGTCTGACTGGAGCAGCTACTGTGAGTTCTTCAGATGTTGCTCAAAATGTAACTCCTGGGGTAATTTTAGATGGTGAATTCATTTCTGTCACCTAGAACTCCATCAGGTTACTGTAAACCTAACTTTCGAGCACCCCCTATTTGGCTGATCAAAGTTGACTGAAATTGCCAAAAATGGCCCATTTGACCATCAACTTTTACCGGCCATAACACTGCAACCTTTTTAGCTAGAACAGTAACCAAAGTATTATTAGAGTCATTGAAGACTCTAGAGTCGATTTATGTGCTTGTCCTATCATCCCAGTTATGAAGGAAGCTGATTTTAGCTGTTGCGCAAATTAGTATTCAGAGCGAAACTTGCGCAGATTAGGATATACCTTGGGCAAGAACTTGCTTCTCTATAACGTTAGACATGAGGCTGGATTCACTTGATGGCGTAAGCATTAATCAGTGTTCTTTTAACAAGCAAAGATGTCAAAGACAGATTGCTAAAATATCATACCAAATAGGGGGTGCTCGAAAGTTAGGTTTGCAGTAACCTGACGGTGTTCTAGGTGACAGAAATGAATTCACCATCTAAAATTACCCCAGGAGTTGCATTTTGAGCAACATCTGAAGAGACTCACAGCAGCAGCTCCAGTCAGACAAAATTTTGCAAAAAAAACAATTAAAATGAAAATAACTGGAAAACGCGACTACATAGCGCCAAACGGACTGCAAAAATGGATTCTATGGACCAAAATTAAGTTTGACTCGTGAATATGAGTCGGTTTTCAGGCTGTTTATACCGTTTGGGTCAAATTTGAAAAATGTTGGGCAATTTTCCATAGTAAAACAGATCGCAGACAATTTTTTGACTTGCACACCCTTCCAAAAAACGCGTTTTTCCCAAAAACTAATTTAAAAATCCCCAAACATGTATATATCAGCGAACTCGCAATTGCACGTAGAATAAGAATCTGGAGTCCGCTTGTCGATTTGACTCTTCTATAAAAACTTGATTTTGCCGAAAATTCGTCTTTCCCGAAAAACACATACAAAACCGCGTGGAACCTTTGATTTGACGTTCGCATCTTGTAGCACTTGTAATTTGCAATCGATTGATATAAAAAAAGTTTGGGATCTTGAAGAAAGTTTTTGAGAAAATCGCTTTTTTCCGCCACCGCCAATCATTTTTGCATGCACATTAGTTTAAAACAGCTACCACAGACCTTCAGTATCAACCAATACATTTACATAATGTAACATGACGCACACGCATTGTGGCCACCATTCAAAAACTGACTTGACTAGCACAGCACCATACTACGCATTTTTAAAAGCCACAGAATTAGCATACATTCTATTTACGTACGAACACCCTATGCACAGCAGAACTTGAAACGGTCCTCATTGTTGACTCAGATGACGGGCGGATTGTAGACAGCCAAAATGAGCAGGTAACCGTGGTCGGTGAACCGAATTCTCACCGGTCCAACGCCGGCGGGCAACGTGAACGTTCTACCGAGCTCCTTGGTGACAACTTCGGTTGGAGACTTTGGACTCACTTCGATCACCACTGACCTGCCCACCGTTCGAACTCTGATCTCTTCCCGTCTAAGTAAGAAAAACCAGACATGAAACACAAACAGGTCATTTATTGGTGGAAGAGTTGGTGAGAACAAAATCGCAGGCGGTCGGGCCCTATAGTCGGAGTGCAGACTCTCGACCGGGCCAGCCGTTTTTGACAAAAAATCGGCTCCATTCAAATGAACGAAATTTTGGGTTCTGTCTTCAATTAACTTACAGTAATCAGTTTTTATTCTCATGCGAGATTTTTCTGCTTTTTTTTAAGAAAACAGTACGATAATTAATTAATTTATCAACAAATATGACTGAAAAGACCGTTAATTAACACCCGCTCAGCATCAGCATACATGGGTCGGAAAAATCCGGAGGGGATCTGGAGACCTCGGGGGGGGGAGGGTTCCCGAAAAAATGTCCAAAAAACGCCTATTTTGCCTTAAATAAGCGAAACTTTTGTCCCTCTGGGAGGGGGGTATGGGCTGGCGAGGGGGGTAAAACCCCTTACCCCCGGCCAGTGTATGTCTTGTACACGGCTACCTTTATTTTAGCAATAATTTTTGCTGACGTTTTTGATTAACTTTCAAGAAAGAGGTCCGGGGCAGGGGAAGGGGTGCGGTAGGAGTATCTGCAAAGTGGGTCTCCAAGGAGATGCCTCGGTCGAAAATGTCGAAAACGCCTGGCTGAAAATGCGTTTTTAGAACGTTTCAATCAATAAAAGTACTCACTTGAACTGCCGAATGTCGAACTTGAGGCGCACCAACTGTTTGCCATTCTTTTCGATCAGAGGCATCTCTTCTTCCAACAAGACAATTTCACCTGTGTTGTCCTCCAGTAAAGTGCGCCAAAAAGCTCGGAAATTAGGATCCAACTCGTCTGAATAAATTACAGTTCTCTACAGAATGTATGTACGCAGACGTACAGTATGTGCAACAAGTACGTACAACCTATTAGAAATCACCGCATGCATATTGATTCTTTGACAGCGCAAAAATGAAATTTAGACATTTTGCAGTAAAATTGACGCGTTTCAAGTACGAACAATTATTAATACGTACATTGAAAACGCGACACAACGCAGGCACCTACTGTAAGTTTTCGTTTACCTTCACCCTCGACCAATCGTTGGATGGCGTTGAGCTGGGTGTTCAATTTGGTCATATCTTTCAATTTCGCAAGCAGCGACTCTCCTGTTAAATTCATTTCTTTTGTTTGGCTGCATTTTTCTTCCCTAAAATGATCGTGAATATTAATTAAATTGGAGAGCCAATTCTGTCTTGACTTGAGTTACAATTTTGGAGGTGAGAAGGAGCCCAAACTACAGCATTTCCAGCTGTTCTCAACTAAAAATTCAGATTTTTTGCCTTTTTAGTACATACCATATGACTGGGTTGTGTCTATCATGTTTTTCGATTGTGTCTGAGTTTTATTAATCATGTCTGAGCATACATGTAACAGGTCATCCGCTGAAGGACGAAGGGGGTTGGCTGGGTCTGGCGCCGGCCGAAGGGGTCTGAGCCCGAGAGCCCGAATTTTGTGAGTTTGATTGGGTCACTAAAATCGCAATTTTTCGGCTAAAAAACGTCAAAAATCGCAAAAATTTGCTCAAAAAATTACTTTCAGAAAATCGGAGCGGGGGTTGGAAAAATCGACTCGGGGGTCCCCATCCGGGGGTTTGGCCTAAGTCAGATGGGGCAAACCCCCTGTTACATGTGTGTCTGAGAGTATACTGAGTACTAAACACTGAGTAGGCACTTCAGTCAGTTTGTAACGGTTTGCTGCTCCTGTACTCTGTGTGTAAAAATAGGCACAAACTAAGACGAACACAGAGCAATTGACCATACATATAGTTGGGGAAAGGGGAGATTTCCACCAGGCCCGATTTTTCGAGAAAAATCCCCCAGCCGGATTCTGGTGAGATTTTTTTGAAACCTTTTTGGGATTTTAAACCTGTAAACAGGGTTCCAGAAGCCCTGATTAGGGTTTCACAGACCCTACACAGGGTTTCGGAACCCCAAATTTTGTTTCTGAAACCCTAATTTGGGTTTCTGGAGGTCCAAAATAGGGTTCCGGAATCTTGGTTTGGGTTTCGGAAGCCCTAAATAAGGGTTCCGAAACCCTAGTTTGGGTTTCTGCAGATTCAAAATAGGGTTCCGGAATCCTAGTTTTGGTTGCTGAAGCCAAAAATAGGTTTCGGAACACTAATTAGGGTTTCTGGAGGTCAAAAATAGGGTTCGGAACCCCAGTTTGGGTTTCAGAGACCATAAACAGGGTTTCGAAGCCCTAATTTGGGTTTCAAAATCTCTAAATCAGGTTCCAGAAATCCATTTTAGCCGTATTGTAACGAATAAAATAGGTTTTTTGGCACGGTTTTAGTTAAAAATAGGGTTTCTTGCACGTTTAAAGAGCACTTTTGCAGTTCGGACAAATTTTTTACTTAAAACCCTGTTTTGAGCCCAACAAAATCTCGCTGCAAGCCACGTTTGTGCACCTAAAAAGGTCGATAAAACCCCCTTTGGGCATAGGCATAGTGCTTAAAACCTTTTTGGATCAAAAATATCCCCCAGCCGAAAAGCCCGCTACATTCGTACATGTATGCAATTGAGCCAGCTCTCAGATACACACTACTTACCACTGAGACTTGAGCTGCCGCAGACCGATTCGAGCCGTTTCCAGTTCGACACCTCCACTTTCCACTCTCTGCCGGAAGCTGGTCAGGTAATCACTGTCGATGTCGATGTCAGATCTCTCTGAAGCAGACGTGGGAGGAGCAGTCGGAGCCAGCACTGGAAGAGGCGGCGGAGGCACCGAAAGATCAGGAGGAAACGGCAGCAGCACTGAAGCAGACGCATCCACTGCCCACACTGCACCAGACCCAGAGGACGAGACCGAACTGGGAGGAGCTTGAGAAGCTGAGTCCGAGTGAGAAGTCAGTTCTCGCTCCAGAGACGTCCAGCTCTCCGCACTTTTACCGCTGACTGGCAGTTCTTTGGTTGCATCCGGCTCTTTCTCCTCCTTAGACAGTTTTACTGTAGGTGCGGTGTAGTAAGACTGACTGTCATCAAAGTGCTCCATACAGTAGCGAGAGCGCCCTTTCACGGAAGTAATGGTGCTGTGCAACATTGCTCAATCTACAACCGACACTCAACTGCAGAATCACATTGACACTCTATTGCGTACATTTGCTCCGCACCATCGACACACATACAGTTCCAATCTGGCGGCATTTTTACTTTCAGTTAAGGTGAAAAATTGTCATTGTCAAAAATACTGTTATCTGAATGTATTGCCCCACAAGTACAGTACGTATGAGTGTAGGACGCGCAGTGTTACACGTTTGCTTATACTTGCAGAACGCGACCATGTAAACGGAATTCTTGTTTAATGTTTAATGTTTAATACACGTCCAACAGAATAACAAGCAACTCAGATCAAAGGGAGGGCGTGGCCGTTTGTCCGACGAGTGCCCTTCCCCGCAAGTACTCAGAAAAATCAAAATGCTGAATTAATTTTCTGAAGCGCGAAACCGTGGCTGCATTAACTATTTCGGCTGGTAAGCTATTCCATAAGGGAACAACCCGATTTGAAAAGAAAAACTTCCTTATGTCTAGTCTTGACCGTTGAACAAACAATTTACGGTTGTGACCACGAGTGCTTCGTACATTAGCATACTCAAAAATCGTAAAATAATAAATCAGAAGGGCCAAACCCAGCCTCTGTTTCGTCCCATCGAATTGCCGGATAGTTGAAGTCACCTAAAATAACACAAGGAAGATTGTTTTGAATAGAAGTTCTCAGATGTTCCACAAGGAACTCGGTCGACTCATAGATTTCTGCCGAAGGTGTACGATACACTACCCCAAGTTTGAGAAAAGGCTTATCATAACCGGGAACATACAACAACACCCATACAGATTCAAGGTATTGATTTCCGAAAATTTGTTTTGTTACAAAATTAAAATGTTTGGGAAGAAGCAACATAACTCCTCCACCAGCCGACCCCCGATCTGAGCGCACGATATTATGAGTCAACAAAACATTACCAAAAATCGCATCACTAAATTCCCTAGACAGCCAAGTCTCTGTCACAGCAATAACGGCCCTAGAATGCTGAGAGCTCTCAAAACTAAGATCTGGAATTTTGTTTTTCAGACTGCGAGTGTCAAATCTGTAGTGATTTGATTTTTAGTATGTCTAGTTGCGTATTTTCCTTGTCTCGTATTAGCTAATTTACTGGTTTTTTACTTATATCTTGCTCTCTTGTACAGTATGTTTGCTTTGCTCTGATACGGTAATTTGTGCTTTTTGTTTGTGTGGCAACCAGAAAGTTGCTATTTGGCCGTGGAGCAGAGCTAGTCGGTCGTTGGCTAGAGAAGAGCGAGCGAGTGGCTGGTCCGGTCCAGGAGCGAGAGCCAGCGAGCCAGTGAGGACGGGCCAGCGCGAGACAAGGCCAAGACGGAGGCTGTTTAGTTTGTTTGCTCCAATAAACTTTATAAGAGAGACGCATTTTGTTTATTTGCTTTAGCTCAAGCGGCATAAGTCGCTAGTCTTTCTTTCTCACTTCGCGACATGGTGCCCAGCAAAAAGCTCTTCCGAATCACCTGCGCCTGATGGGCAGCGATGTGGGTTTCATGTCGTTTTGCCAGCACCGAACGCTCTTTCGATGGCAGGTTGGTTGCTCTCCTCCAGGAGGTGAGCTTCGGGTGTCAGGCATGTTTGTCCCTGTTGGGAGGGTGTCTGACGCCATTTTAGGCCTTCTGTAAGTCAGCAGGCTTTTAGCAGACCTTCCTGTCAGGCTTCAGTGCATAGGTACTAGGTCGCTAGTTTGCGTTGTGTCTGGATTTCGCTAAAAAACCCACACGCTTGCTCTTTGGCTGTCTAACTTTTCGGTGTGCCGCTTGCCAAAATCTAGCTACAGTAGCTGTACTACTGGTTTCGCACCTTTCGTAGTTTATGACACGAAATTGTCGAGACGCCTTTTCTGCTAAAAACGTCCACCACGCCAGGTTTTTGCCGATCTTTTGCCTTTGATCGTGCTTGTTTGCGGCTGTAGTTCAGTCCGCGGCCATTGAGGCTGTTCGTCAGCCGATGATTGTCTCTGCGCCTATGACAGAGCTGCTTTTTGAGGCGTTTGCCCGAGACCTTTGTTTGCCACTCTAGTTGAGTTGGTACTTTTGTGCTCACTGGAGCCAAGTTTAGAGCCTGCGCGCTCACTTTGTGTCTCTGCAGCTCAGTCTAGGTTGCTTTTGTGGCTTTTACGGCCGAGACGGTGGCCATTTTACCTGGTTTTGGCTGGTGGATTGCAGTTTTGTTAAAAACATTGGCGTTCAGTTTTTCAAAGGCTATTTTTGTTTTGGCACATATAGAAAAGCGCAGTTAGCAGGCCAGTCCGGTGTGTAGTCTGTAAAGCGTTGCCCTACCGTGCTCTTTTAGTTTAGTGCATCCAGCCCTAGCAAAACTGGTTTGCACCGTTCGGCCCTTTCTAATCAAACGGCGGCCCAGTCTCGTTTTTTTGGCTCTGTGCACATTTAGAGGCAGCTAGTGCAGTGCAAGAGACCGAGCTAGGCCAGTTAGTGCCAAGCTGGGTTCGCGTCGAGTTTATTAGTTTGGGCATGGAGCTGGTTTGCGGCCATCGCCGAACGGTATCTGTTTGGTTTTCATGTACCTACGTTCACTGTGTCTGTGCCTGTGCCTTTAGTGGCACGTTTTAGTGCGGCCAACCTTACAGTATTTATTTTGTCTCACATACTTTTGTGCCAAAATTCGTGTCTAGTGCCAAGCGTCTCTTTACAGGCAGGGTTCAAAAGAATTTCGAGTGCTTTTTATCAGTTGAACCTTCTGCTTTACTTTTGCCTCTCAGAATCTCATTCAGAATCTCGCTCAAGGATCTAGCTAACCTGTTTTAGAACGAAGTCCTGTGCTGACTACCTCATTGTGGCAGTTTTTCCCTTGTCTTTCGAGCTGTAGAGAGCAGCGAGGGAGGGTTTTTTTTCTGCCAACGAGCACACGGTTATGTATGTATGTGCAGGGCTCTTCAAGTGCATGTAGTTAATTAGAATTGTGTTCTCTGTTTCAGACCACTTTTCAGTTTGTGTGTCTGTGGTCTAGTTTAGCAGGCAAGAGACCAGCCTGGTAGCGAAGCTACAGCAGTTTTCTATTTTTGTTTTGCTCTTGTTGGGAGTGTCAAATCTGTAGTGATTTGATTTTTAGTATGTCTAGTTGCGTATTTTCCTTGTCTCGTATTAGCTAATTTACTGGTTTTTTACTTATATCTTGCTCTCTTGTACAGTATGTTTGCTTTGCTCTGATACGGTAATTTGTGCTTTTTGTTTGTGTGGCAACCAGAAAGTTGCTATTTGGCCGTGGAGCAGAGCTAGTCGGTGTTGGCTAGAGAAGAGCGAGCGAGTGGCTGGTCCGGTCCAGGAGCGAGAGCCAGCGAGCCAGTCAGGACGGGCCAGCGCGAGACAAGGCCAAGACCCAGGCTGTTTAGTTTGTTTGTGCTCGAATAAACCTTTATATGAGAGACGCATTTGTTTATTTGCTTTAGCTCAAGCGGCATAAGTCGCTAGTCTTTCTTTCTCACTTCGCGACAGCGAGCATTAAACAGAATAAACTCGATCAACATTTTACAGCCATTTACTCTGCCGGACGGTTGGCGTTTGTTTTGTTAGTTTTAGACACAATAGCACCATTCCTAATGACTATGTCCTTTTCACCATTGTTCCTCCGTGTTTGCAGTTCTTCTCTCAATTTGGCGTCTCTCTGCCGTTCTTGGAAGGTAAGGTCTGGTCGCACAAAGGGGTTAAACTTGAGTCCCCTCTTAAGCTCGCCATCTTCTCGCATCAGTCCGCCAGCTCCAGTAAGAAAAGTGTGGCGGTAGCGCAGAGCGTGCTCCGTGAAGCACACTTTCAGAATACGACCCTGAGATTGAGGCCGACCGTCACGAAACACCGCACTCACTTTGTCCACCGGGATCGCCAGCTTGTCGCAGTAGCTGTTCACTTTGGCCAGGTCCGCCGCAGCCTGCCTGTCATCACTTGACTCCTTTTCTGGCCACCCGACCACTACCAGGTTATGCTTCTTGGACTGTTTCTCGAGAGTCTCTCTTGCCACATCTGCCGCAGTTCTGGTGGCTACTTCAACGGCTGCCGACACCGCACGGGTAATGAGACGGTCGAGAAACTCCTCCGTCAACACAGGAGAACCGGTCGATGACGGGACGGAGGAGGAGCGTTGATTAAAGTCGACTAATTGTTTTTCAAGAGACGACACCTTGGCGATCAGCTCAGCATAAGATGGGAAGGCACATTTGCCGCAGTGGATTTGAATCGACGGCAGACTTAGGACAGCAGAGAGGATTTTTTTGTCCGATCTTGACTGGCAGCCTTGCTTGGCTCCATCGGTCACACAGTCTAAGCAGATAGAGCGGTCACAGTAAGCACATTTGAATGTCTCTCCATCCTCCACAGTCGTCTCACACTTCACACACAGGTCGGAGTCGTCTGACTTCTTCGTTGGCACACTGCCAACAGACGGAGAAGGAGAAGTTTTCTTAGGAGACAAACTGCCAAACAAATAAGCCATAGAAATGATGCCGAGAAATCCAAAAATCAGTCCCAAACACAAATCAGGTTAAAAAAGGTTGGAGAAACATAAGAAAATCTTTGTTTTATACAGAGCAATTTTTTCACCGCACGGTCGCGCTTCGCGGGCGCCGATTCAATCAAATTTCACACAAATTTAGTGACAAGAGTAGCTTGGATGCCTGTAGCTGAAGCTATCTGTGCGATTTCCCTAAATTTGAACCCTTAAACTTAATTTGCAATGCCGGCCAGCTCAGGCCAGAATGATAAAGAAAGAGAAGGAGGTGGAAATGGCTAAAAAGCGAGCGTTTGAGGTTCTGCAACGATCAAACGTGCAACACAGAGCCGTGGACTTGTCAAAAATTGGATTGGATCTAAAAATCCCCGCAGAGAACTAAAGTAAGCATACATGGGCCGGGGGGTAAAGTGGGGTTTAACCCTCCCCCTCGCCGGGCCATACCCGCTCCCGGAGGGAGAAAAATTTCGCTTATTTAAGGCAAAATAGGCGTTTTTTGGCCGTTTTCGGGACCCCCTCCACCCCCGAGGTCTCCAGACCCCCTCCGGCTTTTCCCGGCCCATGTATGCATGTAAGAGGGCAGAACGTCCCAATTACATGTACACGTACATACGTAGGCCATACTTGTGCGTACTGTATATATTCTTGCAACAATCCGCCGCATGGTGGAGATTTCTAAAAAAAAAAACAAAACTTGTCTCTAAGCCTAAGTCTGATGAGCCTAAGCCCGAGGCTAACAAGAGTCCTGTAGTCGGCCGTTACAGCGAATGCTCCCACCTCCAATTACCCGCCACGCGGCGGATACTTACAGAATAATTACGCGCGCATAGGGATGCAAATGGCATAAAAAATACCAAATACAATGGTATTTTTTGAAACAAACAATATCAAATCGTTTACAAACTAGGTCATATAGCAATATGAACTGATCCAAAAGATTATCTCTCTGATTTCGTGACCCAAATCAAGTTTTATCACGTTTAGCTAATAACCCCAGCATTACTGGAAAAGAAATTTTAACAAGCTCTATAACGTGCTGAAGCTCATGTTCACAGACAGGTCTTGTCAGCGGAGGCTAGTCAAATAAGGACTTTTCAGTCATACAGGAAGCATCTCCGATGTACACGACCCAGTTAAGAAGTTTGGACAAAAGTGGAACATTCAGTTCAAACATCCATTTTAAGAATTTTGTGCTGAGATCACAGCTACAGTATATAACCAGTTCTAATCCATTTTGTTACTGCTTTAAGCAAATAAAGAGGAAAATGAGCTCAAATGTTGTAAAAAATACCAAAATAATTCGATACAATACGATCGCAAAATAAGCTGAATTATTAACTGAAAGTCCAAGTAATTTTGTTATTTTAAACTATTTTGTATTATTTGGTACAAAAAATACCAAATACCAGATACGTATAGACTACCATTTGCATCCCTACGCGCCAAAGTAGGCTTATGGACATCTACCGAACATACGTGCGTAGTAGATACACACATAGGCCTAGTTGCAGCAAACAAGCCATATACCTGTAGTTTGGGTAGGAGCAGAACTGTTGGCACAAAACTTGTAAACGTGGCAAACCTTTTAGTGGCTCACTGATGCAGCCAAACAACACCGCCACAGAGTACCGCACAGACGCACGCAGGAAGACTACCCAGTGCCCTGCTGCCTTTCCTATTCGCCCGGCTGGCCAACGGGGCCTGTGTGAACCGTGCTCACGCGTTGAGTGCCGTTGCATTCAAATTTTTGTTAAATTCAAATGTATTTGCGAATATACGGAGACGACGGACAGTTCCATGAAAGTTTGATTATAAGACAGCGAGTAAGCAGTAGTAGGTACTGGTGCTGAAGAACCTGACTTACATTACATTTCACGTATACAGAATTTTCTCGAGGTACTGTTTACAACTGTGATATAATAGAGCTGAATTTATATGAAAAATATTGCAGAAATTATCCAGGATTAGCGACCACTGGCTGTTTCTGGCAAATTGAACAGAATTCCATTTTACAGATTTCCAGGGATGGATATATTTCCAAAAAACCTCGGCCTGTTTTTTTTTTCAGTTTTTTCCCGTTTTTTCGGGTTTTTTCCTAAATCGCGGAAAAAACTCCGGCCTAAGTTTTGAGTATCCTAGCCTGGTTTTATGATTCCTAACGCTTTCTAGCGCCTTCCTGAGTCTTTTCAGAACAGAAATACCCGTCTTACATGGATGTAAATGACGAAACAGGCATGAAACAGTCCCTGACAGGCTCCATCAATAATCGCTATATGCAAATATTCTTACAGCAGTTTGTCTTTTTGTTTCAGATTGCCAAATTTGGCATTTTCTGTTGTTTTTCTAACAGTTTTGAGCCAGTCTAGCCTATTATACATCTCAAAAGTCCATTATTTAACTGAAAAATGACATAAATTGGCTATCGTTAGCTTGAGTTTTTTCCCGCGATTTATGTTTTTTTCCGACCCTTAGGAAAAAAACCGGTTTTTTCGGAAAAAAGCGGAAAAAAACACCGGAAAAAACAAACCTCACATCCCTGGATTTAACTAACTGTCTTAGAGCAGGTGTTACAAGTAGTGGAAACCTGCAATACACAACAGTTACGGTAACTCTATGTTGAAAATATTGAAATACATAGAATCCAATAAATTTCGCGGTTTCGGATAGTTCCACAATTACGGTTCGGATTTACGTAAATGGCTCGAATCGGAACGACAAAATTACGCGCTAAAACAGATTTAGAGAGCACCTAGAAGCTCCACTACGCAATAGCCACGAGAGGTAAAGGACAGAAATATAGTTTGGTTTTAGGTAAAGCGTATTCTACTTAAGCTTGTAATCTCTGAAAACAGCTCCGTTTGAATCGAAATCCATTTCAAATTGACAAAACATGAGCTACAGTATCAAACACGCTGGGGGCCGGTCTTCGTGAAATTAAGAACAGCCGCCCTATTTTCCGCCATTGTTTTTTCGGAGGAAAAAAATAAACGACGAAGATAGCGAACATAAAATATGCAAAAGAACAAGCAGAATAGGTATTTTAGGAAGGCGACGTATTACCTTAGGAATCCATTGAAGCTTTAGCTGTTCTTATTACCTAACCACTCCTTTCTCTCTCTCCCACTCTGCAGTGCTGGCGCCGACCGAAGTGAAGAAACGAATAAAAATAATAAAAAGAAGAGTTGTTAGCCAGAAGGTTTATCTAAATAAAGGGCGGGCTAGGCCGATTTTCCGACTATAATGCCCTACCCTATCAGAACCATAACACAGATACAAACGCATTTCACCTATAAGAAAACAAAAACGAAAACAACAGATTACAGGGAGGCTTTGGTCTTAGCTCTCCGAATACAGAGTGTGCGGTAGTCAACAAACAAGTCAGTTTCACCATTTTCTCGTCGATCCCGCAATTCCTTTCTCAAGTCACAAGCCTTCTTTGCTTGCCACGGCGTAAGATCGCAGCCGATGTAGACAGACGCATATTTAGGTTTTGAAGACAGTGCTATTCTTTTTCGTTGCATCACAGCCCGCTTTGTCACTTGGTCGTTCAATTCCAGCACAACCTTGCGATGCGTGTCCGTTCCAACAGTCTGAATGTTCAGAATTTTCGTGCAGTCAATAGACAGTTCCGAAAAGAGATCGTTGACCAGGAAAGTAATGTCCTTGCTTGCTGTTGTCCGAGTTAAAAGTCCGTTAATAACGAGGTTCAGGCTGCGCCGTTCACGTTCTCGCATCTCTCGTTCCCAGTCACAGATACGCACCAACTCTGAGTGCGCTTTGTCATAGCAAGAAGATGGGTTCGGCACAGGCAAACCATTTCTGGCTGTTTGCAAGACCGATGCGTAGGTTTTCTTCGTGTTGGCAGATGACAGCCTATGCAGGTCGGCCGTCACGTTTTCAAGTTGATCAGAAAGGCAAGCCACTTTGTTGCACAGAGCCGAATAGTCGTTGTTAGGAGGAACAGAAGCGGTCATCGTAGCCACTGACGGCCACTCGTCACGGTCCATTTCTTTGCAGTAAAGTCTGTCGGTCAGTTCGGAGCAGTCTCGGCAACGCAAAGCAATGAAGTTTGTGGAGACTGCGAGACCACAAACCTCGTCACAGTATTGGGCAGAGACTCTCGGTCCCAGCAGAGTCTTTCCGAAACAAGGATGACACAGAAAAGGTACGTTACAGAAGGAGCATCTCAAGCGTTTGGCTCTTGCAACGGATCCCAAATTGCATCCACATTCAACGCAAGTCGACATTGGCAAAAGTAGCAACGTAATTTGCACGGCTTTGCACACAACAAAAGAGAGCGGCCTAGACAGAGCGGCCGCTCAACAGCCAGGCAGCGCGCACACACTCACACACAGCCAGCTTAGCACCTTCCACGCACAAAATTACTTTTTGACTGTGTGTATTATGCGAATGCAATAATTCCTTCCTCAACCGGCTCGATTCCTCTGATTGAATCCGATAAAAAAGATTTTTCTTTTTTGTCTTTATTTTTCTCTCCAGCATTGAGCGCTGCGTAAGATCGGCGGCGTAGTTTACGTGGCTTACCGTAGTTTACGTGGCCTTATCTTTCGCGTTGAGATAATAAACCATGATGGCCCACCAAATGATCAAAGACAGAGTGGCGTTCAGAGATTACAAGCTTTGCGCACATGGGCTTTAGAATGAAACAAATGTGAATTATTTTGATCTGGGGCACCAATGATTAAAATGATTCGATTTTTGGAACTAATTTCGGCTCCCGCAAAACAGGAGGGTGTGGTTTGTTTGGTGAGAACAGTGTGCACCGGCCGATTCCAAGATGACGCAAAATAACAGACCAGTTTTCGTGTTTGCGCAACTACTAACATGCACAATTTGGACACCATAAAATGTTCTAAACGTTTTTAGAGCACCTCGTGAATGATTTGCGTACAAGTTCGTCCGCAATTCACACCTCTCCTTTATTTTAAGGAGGAAGCTGTGCTTGTTGAACCATAACCCTTTTCTAGCACTACACTATTGTGCATTGCATACGTACATTGTACAGTGGTCTAGCCGGATAGGATATTCAAATGTACTTAATCGATCATATGATCTGTCAGAATAATTAGACAAACATTCGAATGTATTAGACAATTGCACAGTCGTATCACGTAGGAACCGTTAATTTGGTAGTTGTAATGGAGAGCGGCGAAGGAAACTGGATTTTTAGCCATTCAAACTGCCCCACTTGGTCTTATTGCCATGTACTAGTATGTGTTATGTGCGCTCTTGCGCAAACTGCTATGAAAACTACTGCTCTAATTTGCATATTTCTATGTTTCTTCGGAGGTGCTGCAGCTACTGTGCGGTGCTATCAAGGAAAGAAGTACAGAGCACGGAATGCCATAACTGGAAGTGGGTGAAATCAGTTGGAATTAGGCTAGAAAGAAATTTGGTTTGAAGAATTTAGGGTGGAAAGACTACGACGAAGATGGCACGTGCGAATCGAGCAAATGGTGCATTAGTATGAAAGTAGATGGAGAAGAAGTGCTGCCTATTTTTATAAGTGGGTTTTGACGTTCCGAAAATGTTCAAAAATAGAAAAATTCTATCGTAGACTTCATACATCGCAAAAACGCCTATTTCATCCATGTTTGTTCGGATCAAACTAGGTTATACAAACTGCGAAAATGTCAGAAAGGTAAGGTTACAAAACAAAAAATACTGGTGAGCTAGCGAAATTCGACGAAATAGTGCAAATTTCGAAGACAGCCTCAGCAGACACGAGCACCTAAGGCAATCATCCTGCTTGTGTTTAATTTTCCGCTCACAAAACCGATCGTTCTCTAAGCAGAAAAGTAATACTTCCTGTGCCGGGGGCATTCCAGAATCGATCAGCCTAGCCACTTGAGCTTTAGCACACTTGACCAATCCATAATAAATGCAGAGCGACGAGCTGTAATTATTTCAGACACTCAAATAAAAGGCGTCATTTCACGCTGCAACGATCTGATCATACAGTCGGCCTGCAACGGCCACGGCGGCGGCTGCTGGAACACCAGTCACTTCGGCTACTGGACCGGCAAGATCAGAGTTTGCTGCTGCAACACCGACTTTTGCAACGCTGTCACCCCTGTGAGGTCGTTGCCGCTGCTGTCACTGGTGATCGGCGTGTCTGTCTTACTTTACTGTACTGGATTGTTGTGTCTGAATTGAATTTGGCGTAAAATTGGCCTGCCTTGGGCCGGTGGAAATAAATTATTCGGCGGCTGTCGCCAACAGAGACCCATCTGTATGTCAATTACAGGACCGATTGCCGAGTAAACTTGGATTAGAGACGCCCTTCACGTACACACTCGCCGGTCTATGACTGAGTTCTCCGCCCGCCACTCTCTTCCACTTTTTCCAGATTCGGTCTATTCAAATACGCAGAACGTCCCGATGAAATTCGGCACAGCTTTGGTAATTTTGGAAGCTGTTTCTGGTTTACTATTCAATATGTATTTTGGGATTACTGTCTGTCAATATACAGTATTAAATACAGTGGAAAGATGTCGGTATTTATAATAATATATGTTTTTATGTCGACTCTACGACGAAACATATAAATACCTAACACAAATAACACATGAAAATATGTTCGTCTATAAGTTCGTCTATATTCACTTGTTTTTTGGTTGGCTTAATTTTCTATAATTCAAGCTTCGAATTCTGATTTTTCTGTTCAAAAATGGTTGTAGCAATTTAGACTCAACACTTCAACTCAGTAAGTTAAGTTTAAGTGGTGCGGTCAGATTTAGGAAGTTATAGCGTCATACAATAATCAAAAGTCAAGAAATGATGAATTCCTTTAGCAAAAAATATGTTTATGTTTCTAGAAACATATTGGTCTCAGAAACATATATGTATAGAAGCATATTTTACGTTTAAACATATTGAGAAACAAAAATTTGTGTCCCCAAAACAAACTTGTTTATTTTTCAAAACGTCCATGTATTTGTCTTCCACGGTATTTCCCACGGGAATACAGGGAACTGATTGCAAAGTAAGTGTGCTCTAATTACTCGTGGCTTACGTACTTAGCAATTTTAGATCGCATTGTTCTGTCGCCTCTAAACAACTGATTAGGTGTAGGTAGTAGGAATGTGCATAGGCGTTTCTTCGCACTCAAGAGTGTAATTGACAGTCTGGCTTGATTAGCTACACATAGCTACCTGCCTAAAAGAAGCCTAATTTATGCTTGTATCCATGCTCCTATTCATGTATGATTGACAGGTTTTCTGTCCAGTCGGAGCTGCTCAGTCAGTTTTCTACGTTGACTCTAAGAATTACGTACTTTTTCAGATTTCAGTCCACCATTGGTTTTCGTGAGAGTAAGTGATTTATAAACACGGCGGCTTTTTTGATTGATATAACCAATTTGCCGCCGCTGAACAATTATCTATCGATTGCGGTCTTAAAAACCGTATTCTAGAAAATTTAGATTCATTGGTAGTAGAGTTTTATAATCCGTTTTCTACATTTAAAAGAGCGTTGGTCGGGTTTGAAGTGGACGATTCCATCGATGTGACCCCTATTGAAACCCCACATTCGGTAGCATTTGTCACTATTCACCAGGACATCCGACGTGGTTCCGTTGTTGCTCAATTGAAAGTGCATTCAGTTATGGATGATCCTGTGTTTTTCCGGTGAATGTAACGATTAGAATCTTAATTTATGTTCGAAGCAGGAAGTGACGAAAGAAGTGAAGAAAGGAGAAGCGAAGGAAGATGGAAGAAGAGTGGAAAGGAAGGATGACGGTGAGAAGAATGAAGAGAAGAAATACGTGACCAAAGCATTGGAGCAAAATGTGAAGAGAGATATGAAGAAGAGATAGATGAAGCCGAGCAAGTTAAAGCGACCAAAGCAGGAAAGAAGGATGAGAAGAAAGAGGAGGACATGAAAGATAATTGAAAAGAGGAAGTGAAAGAAGATGGAAGAGAAAGACGAAGAAGAAGAGGAATGACGAGGAAAATAAGGAGGAGCACGATGAGAAGAAGAAAGAGAATGGTGAGAAGGAAGACGAAGACGAAGAGAAGAAGAATGAGAAGAAGACAGAGGAGGAGAAAGAGGTTTCATTGAGCGCTGGAAAGCAATTGGAAACCGGTTTTATCAATAATGATGAAAAGAGAGACGAAACTAAAAGTACAGAGAAGAAAAAGATGAACGAACTAGGTGGCAGAACAGGTCAAATCGCTGGACAGAGTGTTAGGAAAAGAATCAAAGGAATTAGTATGACAAGTGATGAAGATGATCAGAAGAAAGAGGATGTCCACCAGGGATGTGATGTTTTTCCGGTGTCTTTTTTCGTTTTTTTTTCCAAAAAAACCGGTGTTTTTCCTAAGGGTCGGAAAAAATATAAATCGCGGAAAAAAACTCAAGCTAAAAATAGCTAATTTATGTCATTTTTCTATTAGAAAATGGACTTTTGCAATGTATAATAGGCCATACTGACTCAAAACTGTTAGAAAAACAACAGAAAAGACCAAATTTGGCATGCTAATACAAAAAGGCAAACTGCTGAAAGAAAACTTGTTTATGTTTGTTGTTATGTTGTTTGAAATCTCTGATGTTTACAGTTAAATACCAACGACGTCAGGCACATAAGAGGCCCAGTCGACGTGTGTTAGTTGTGTTAGAGTATTAGAGATGATTATGGATGAGAATTGTGATTGTTTAGTCTGAGTGTTTTGCATATCCAGTTACTGTGCGGTCGTTTGTTTGTGTTGTGTTTGCGTTTACTACTCATAAACTCTGCGTATGTAATGAGACCAAGTAATGTAGACGTTTATTCAGGAAAACCTGAACCCGGACGTAAAACTGCCAAGGCAGGAAAACAACGCCCATTTGTGAAGACCAAGGGAGGGGACGGTTGGGGGACTGAGCCTGGCTGCCCAGCGGGTCTAAGCTTAAATCTGAGGTTTTTAGTGGAGTAGAGGGCTAGGGCCCGAACTCTTTTTCTTGGCCAAAATGAGCTAAAGATTTAAATTCACTCAAATTCAGTTGAGCAAAATTTGCGACATTTTTTGGATTATTTTAGTTTACATTCAGAATAAAATTGTATTAAAAATACAACTGTGATTTTGATACCTTAAGTGTCCGAAATTGTAACAAATTGCAAAAAAGTTCAAAATGCCTTGCAGAAAAATCAGAGTGGAATAATTGTCTTGAGGTGGATCCAAGGAGTCTGGGCTGGGGTTTGACAGAAGACCGGGTTTACCCAGCAGGAATTTTACTGTGGCAACCGTAAATCTCAAGCGATTTGAATTAACTTAGTTTTGAATGAAAGATAGATATATTCTTGAAAAATTGTTGAAATATTTAGTCAGATACTCGGTTTTTGTAGTTCCTTGCTGAGATATGTACTATTTGCCCTCAAAGTCGAAACAGAGATTTTAGCAATGAACAAAAGCGATCTTTCTATTCGGTTGCACGTGGTAATAAAACGGATTCTAACTGTTGAGGGCTAACGAGGCTTTTGGTTGGTCCTCAGGAGTAGGAATCTGTTATATTATGAAGTTCAATGGAATAATAAAATTGCTCTTTTTCATTCCCAAAATCTGTTTTGACTTTGAGGGCAAATATTTCAGGAACTAAAAAGCAGAGTATAATAAATTTCACCAATCCTTCAAGAATTTATTTATCTTTCATTAAAACAGATTTATTCAAATCGGTTGAGTTGAGATTTGCAATTGCAAAAATTCTGCCGGGTTGTTCTTTTTGACAGACCCTGTATACAACTGAACTGTGAGGAAGGAAACTACATTTCAGAGTGAGCCCTCTGTATACATTGAGTAGCGACCGACGTGTGTTAATGACAGGCGACGACTTTGCATAACCAGATGAAAGTGATCAATTACATAATTTTGCTGCTTGCCAAAATGTGCTCCAATGCCGCCAT
Organism: Sabatieria punctata; assembly: GCA_030248155.1. Taxonomy (NCBI): domain Eukaryota; kingdom Metazoa; phylum Nematoda; class Chromadorea; order Araeolaimida; family Comesomatidae; genus Sabatieria; species Sabatieria punctata. Next base: position 55,576 of record JASANB010000383.1, read on the forward strand.
CGAATGCGTTCACAAGGAATCCGCCACTGCTCTTGTCCCCGGACACGGTAACCTCACGATGAAAAACCTTATTTTCAGCTAATCTCAGAACAAAATTTTAGGCTGGGAAAATCTGGTTAAAGAATCTGCCGTTTGCATCTCTCCTAATTGGTGCATCAAAGTTGCTCTGGAAGGGAGCATCGAAATTTCCGGTATTTGCAAGTTTTGCACATTTTTCATACTTTGCATATTTTTCGCATTTGCTTTCAGGAATGCGCATGGAGGCGCGCGGCATATTCAGTCGATGCGCAATGGAGCAGACCGAGCAATTCTGCAATACCACCGGCGCCGTTTGTACAGATACGGGCGCGTTTTCGGTCTTTTCCGGCGAGGTCAAAGTCTGTTGCTGTGACTCGACCTTTTGCAACTCAGCCTCCGTCGTCTCAAGCTCGATAGCAGTCTACTCTCTGCTCTTTTCCTTATCTCGTCTCTTCTGATCATTATAATTTCTATGGTGCACGTGTACGAGGAGGTGTTAAAAGTGTAGCAGTTTTTAGCACCGGCCATTAGTAGCGTAGTCGGGGGCACATTTTGGGCATAATTCAAGTGCGTTTTAAGTGGCAGCTGCTGGCCTGAAGCCGGAAATCGGCTGCCGATTCCTGTCGGCTTAACGGCAGCGCCCGTTCGCTCAACTGTTTTCGGGCGCCGGCCTGCAGCCAGTTCGTTGTTGCTGCTTCTAATTTAGTGGTGCCATGGAAGAGGGGCCCCACTCGCTCCCCAGAGGTTAATTGAGACCATTATACACGGCATTAGCTTTGGACCGTTCGACCAGTGCTCAGATGCGATGCGGCGTATAAGAACGTGTTAGTACTTGCTAAGGATCAATTCAAATTAGGTTACGCTCGCTCAAATTGGACTCGATATGCGCATCAGTGCGTTTTCCCCTGGGCACAGCTTTTAGCTTATCTGCGCGCAAAGTGCCTATTCATTTGGTTTTTTAGACGTTTGCGCTTCTGCTGCGCTTACGTACCCTATAGGAAAAATAAAACTTCCTGCTTACCAGTATTCCGCTTCACTGTGTACATATGTAGGTTACGGTTTTGCTGCGGCTTTTGCCTTCGCAAAAGTTTTGTGTCCCGCAGTGCACCGAAATCGTAGTGTTTTACCTTTTGTAGTGCGGTACCGCTAATGTACAGATTTACAGTAGCAATTTTGTGGCCGATTTTTTGCATTTTTTAAAGAAAAATTTATGGAAATATAGATTTGCTGTGCTTGAGCCAAAGTAGAGCGAGTTTTCATTCGAAAGTTCAGCTATTATTAGCTATTTTTAACTGCCTAAAAATTGGGCAGTTTCCCAACCTCCGTCCGTCGTTCGGTAGTCGAGCTGTTAAATGTGTGTTATCCACAATTTGTTTCCGTCGCACACGTTACTAATTTGCATAAAGCGTAACTAAACGTAACTTAGTGCGTAACTGGCGTTTAGATCCAGCTGGCCAGCGTCAGGCCCGGCAATCGGTCTGGTCTGTCTGCTCATTTTGGTCAAGTCAGTTCACCGTCAGTGACTAAAGGCCGTTCATTTTGGTACGGAATGAAGTTTATTTCGGTCGTACTTGTTGTCTGTTACTACTCTCAGTAGAAGTAGCGTGTATAGCTAGCTAAGCTTGGCGATATTCTAGCGCTAACCGTCAGTAGGCAGCGTGGTCGGTATTCGACCGTCTTGTTTTCGCGTTAACCCTTTGAGGAAGGCTCCACGCCGTACATAGCCTATGAAAATTAGCGCGGTATTGGAGTACTGTCCCGATTAGAAACAATATAGTAAGTCAACATCGGAACTGCTACCGGATTAGCGCGTTTCCAACCCTCTCTGGGGGCGTAATATTGAAATCGGCGCGGTTAGCCGAGTTCTTCAACTCTGGAGCCGATTAGGATCTGATTGGTTTTGATTTCGGGCGTGTATGATTACAATTGATATCTAAAAGCGGTCTAATTCGAAATAAAATCAAATCGGAACGGCGTCATATAAGCGGTTTCAGTTCCTAGTCATTTCTAATCTTCCCACCGAGCCCGAATGACGAATTTCTAATCGGAACGCCCTCATCGGATTAGCGAGTCACAATTTCGTCAAAAAATCAAATTAGCTCGACAAGAATTAGCCCAAAGTTAGATGGTTTGCGCGAAGGGGTTAATCTTTTCTCTCGTTTGCGTTGGTAGAAGACTTAAGGAGGAAGTAAGGTCGGTTGTCTGAATTGTCAAGCTAAGCTTAATTTCTTGAAAAGCTCAGCTAGCAAAAAATTGATTAATAGCTAGCTGTGTGCCCAAAATAGCAGAGAATCACAATTTAGGCTGACCGACGCGGAGTCCCTAGAAAATTAGATAATTGAGCTGGCGGCCGAGGAATGAATTTCTTGCGAAACGGAGCAAAATTGCTTGTAATTGGCCAAAATTTTGAATCCAACTTCTAGAAACGACCCAACACCACAGAGCTCAACTGCACAATGGACTTGGTCGGTCATTCGGACCTGCGATTCGTGCTCTCATTGATGTTGGCCCTCTGCAGTTTGTCTGTCTGCCAAGCTGTCAGGTGCTACAGCAAACAGACAGCTGAAGTGACTGTCAAAGATGTTGGTGAGCCTGCTATTTTGCTGTTGTTTTAGTGGTAGGCCAGTTTCACTTCCAGTGTCAGAGAGAGATCGTCTCTCGTAAATGAAACCTGTGAAACATTAGCATTAAAAATTTCAGTAAAGTCATTGTCAGAGAGATCAATGCACCCAAAGAAAAAGTAAAATCTGACTTGCATTTTGATGATTTTCTAGATTTGTTTCAGTTTGACTAGCGTAAAAATACATAATTTCTACATTGTAGTAATTATTTTTTGCTGAGAACAATTGCTTTCGTTGAGCTTTTGGCTTTAAATGACCAACGCCATATGGCGTAGTTGGCCAATCTATCTGAAAGCAAAAAAATGATGGTAAGCATGTCAGAAAGCTTTTTCAGACCCCTCGGAAATACGTTTTCAACCAGTCGCAAAGTCAAAATTTGATGCTTTAGATGTTGAGATGACGCTTGCAGTTAAAGGATCAAAAATAACTTTCAGTCTATCGGTTTACTGCGCTAAACCAGGAAAACCTGAAAACAACCTATCGGAAAGCCGGATCGAATCTATCGAAAACCCAGAAACTTTTCGATACGTTCAAAATCCGGTCATTTGCAAAAGATATTCGTTTAGAAAAAAAGTCGCTCGACGAGATTTCTGTCGCGCCGACTTTTTTATTATACCCACTAACACGCCGCGCGACAGCCTAGCGTCTAGCCAGTGTTGCAGACTTGAAGATGTCAAATGCGGCTTGTTGGTTTGTACAATGTACGTACTGTAAATATGTACAGACAGACTTACATTACGCCGGGCGACCTCTTTCTACACGCGCATGAAACGAATACGCCTTTGCGTTTTGTACCAAACCAACCAGTCAGTGAGTCACACAACTGTCATACATGTAAGGGGTTGCCATGCCACCATTAACACTGGAAGTTTTTACAATTTCTTCAGCCAGTAAAATTGGAAAATGACTGTAAAGCTTTGCTGAAGCTCGTATTGGCGGAATTTTTAGCGCAAAATACCGTTTTTTAGCGATTTTTAGTGCTCGACTCTATATACCTCTCCCCTCAGCTGAATTACCTGTTGCAAGTATGATAGGTCAATCTCTGGCGATTTGTGGGCCCGTTGCCCAAGTGGTAACAAAAGAGTAAATCTAATACAGGTGTGCAGAGCAGACTCGGTCTCTGCCAACCGTCTTCATTTCAGTATTGGCCGATAGTAGACCTGTATAGATTGGATACAGTATGGTTTCAGGTACGAAAGACCAGAGTCACGACAATGGCCTATGCACTGCTCAAAACTGGTGCCTGAAAGTGCACGTCGAGGGCACAATTGCGATGTCTAACCTACCATGTAAGTGGGCTTCTTTTCCACATAAAAACTGTAAATAATTCGTATTTAGCGCCCCCTGAGTTCTCCGGCTCAGTGTCTCAGTGCGCAGACGATCAGGCGGAAACTCAGTGCACCGAGTTGGGCAACACTTGCCAGAAATTGGACAAATTCGGCCACTGGACCGGCGAAATCATTGTTTGCTGCTGCAACTCCAATTTATGCAATTCCCAGGCCAAATTAGCTCCATTCAGTTCGGCTCTGTTGGCCCTTCTGATAATAATGTGCGCTTTGCTCTGGTGATGTGATTCTATTCTGCGATTGTCAAACGATTAGGACTTTTACGCTTCTATTGTTCACTTTGATACAGATCGTACCAGTTGAGTGGTGTGGTGTAAAATTTTTGAAACAGTTGTCTGTAAAAACGCAGTCTTTCTCGCTATTGATTGGTCGATCGTTCTGTTGTCTTACCCGAACGTGGTTGTGTACCCCGGTTGCGTTAGAGTATTAATCGATAATGATTAATACTGTGCTATTCTGTGCACCGGTGGTAGATGTAAACATAATCTGCATTCTCAAATACGCAGCGACAGCTGTGCGGATACGAGTAGTTCTGGTTTTTGCAGTAGGCGCGAGCGGCCTCCAAAAACCAGTTGCAGCCTGATTCCTCTTTAGCGAGCAGGCGCTTGGTCATCTTTAAACGCTGAATACTTCTCCTTTTAACCACGTTCTTCTAAACCTGTGTCTGTCTGTGTAGAGAAATATGAAGTTATTATTGGCATTGATTTTTGTGGTTCTTGTGTCTGTTTCCTTGGCAAGTCGAAAATGCGTCAAAAGCTTCCATGGTAAAGTGGAAAGAAAGTTGCATAAAGGTAAGTCTTAGAACGAGTTTTACTTTTTAAGATTTGACACTGACACTAACTTTTATTCGGACTACATAAACTACGTTGAATTAGAACAAGAAAAAAACTTCAGTTTGTTGGCAGGTCTGAAGCCGAAGGATGAGAAAGCAGAAACATGCAAGTCCGATTCCAAATGGTGCGTTAAATTGGATGTGAAGGGCAAAGAAAAGAAAGTATTACATCGTAAGAAACAGTTCTTTCCATACATGTATCTATTGGGCCTCAGTGAGCGAGACAAAAAACAGGAACACTATTTCTTTTCGCAAGAACCTGCAATTTTCCTAGGAAGCCTAGTTTTTACTGTACTGTACTGTACTGCACTGCATTGCACTGCACTGCACTGTACTGTACTGTACTGTACTGCACTGCACTGCACTGCACTGCACTGTACTGTACTGTACTGTACTGCACTGCACTGCACTGCACTGCACTGCACTGCACTGCACTGCACTGTACTGCACTGCACTGCACTGCACTGCACTGCACTGCACTGCACTGCACTGCACTGCACTGTACTGCACTGCACTGCACTGCACTGCACTGCACTGCACTGCACTGCACTGCACTGCACTGCACTGCACTGCACTGTACTGCACTGCACTGCACTGCACTGCACTGTACTGTACTGTACTGTACTGTGTGATTACCATGCTAGAGCATAACAAGTTACACTTAATTTTTGAACTTGGCTGTTTGTAATTTGGTTTAAAATGGACGGGTTATATTAAATTAGGAGGCGCATTCCTGAGTCGTCGAGTTGACGCAGAGACAGGTTTTCAGACACAGACATGGAAGCGACCATCCGCAGATGTCCTGACAAAGAACTGACGAAGGCGTGCGAGCGGAAGGCCGGCGACACCAAAACTGGCTGTTGGACGACCAACAAGGCCGGCGCCTACACTGGAAGGATCAGAATTTGCTGCTGCGATGGCAACAAATGCAACGGCGCCCCGTCCCTTACTCTCTCCTTTGCTCTCGTGCTTGGTGTAGCTGCGGTGCGCAGTTTAGTCTTTTGATTCTTCTGCCATAATCTTTTTTCACTTTTTAGAGCTCAAATATGTATATTTGTTGTTACTTTACTTATTAGCTTAACTGTGCAATTCCGTATAAAAATTTAGTGACACGGCACTAAAGTTTTGTCAGAAAAATAATGTTTCGTGTCGGCTACGTAAAAAAAGAAAAGAAAGAGGAAGGAATTACTTTTCGAAGGGTGATGTCCGTTTCTTGTTAAGCTAGGCTTGCCCAGGTCACCTTTTAATTTATCTCAGAATTGTCAGATTTTGAGCTGACTGTTGATTGAAAGATAGAAAGAAAGTTGTATTCACCTCCAACCGGTCATGTCACTTGTTAACCAATAGAAGCAAAAATTGTCTGCGTAAAATTGTAAAAAATACCCAAAAATACTGTATGTTTCCCAGAAAGTCGGTTTAGGGGGTGTCCCGGTTCGCGGAGTCTGTGGTCCTGTCAGTCAGTGCGGCAGACCACCCTCTTTACATCAAGGAAACAAATGAGATTGCAACCGAGCAGTCAGCAGAACAGAAATAAAAAGTTTACCATACCGGTTCTGTCTGACCATCAAGGCCGCGCAGAAACAAACCTGGTCTAATTGTACCACTACCAGTTCGCACTGTCAACTTTTGTAGTTCAGTGCCGAATCGTAATTATTTTAAGAGAAATGAGAATTTTGCTAGCGTCTTTGCTCTTTGCGTTCGGGGTAATAGCCTGTCATGGCGCTACTACTGGCTTGCCCCCAAGAAGAAAATGCATTAAAAGTTTTGTTGGAGAGGTCAATGCTGGGCCAGGTAACTCATAAAACAAAACCAACTGTACTTGCACGTATGACATCTGTGTTTTATTAAGAAAAAGGATGGGTGAAAAAGGACGAAAAGGCGGTAACCTGCAAATCCAAGTCAAAATGGTGCCTGACACTTGACGTGGAAGGTACCCAGGCACAAGTTTACGGAGTTGGTAAGAATAGAACTTTGCGCGAGTTCATTGTTTCTCTTGCGATAATTTTACAAATTTTCTGGTCTGTTTGAAACATTGTTTGAGCTAGGGGATTGCAAATGGGTATATGTTATGAATCAAACAAGCTATCTACAACGAAAAAACTGTGAGAAAACTACATGCACGGTACATGTACATTCATTGGGTGAGGTTGGACACTAAGTAAGAATTCGACCGTTCAACTCATACGTGTAGCAGGTCATCCTCCAAAGGAGCCCTGGTGTGGACCAAGCTGGGTCATTAGCCCAACCTTCGGGGGGTAGGGTACTAAAAATCGCTAAAAGTGCTAATAATATGCGATAATATACAGTTTAAACTCGCTGTATTACAGGCAATTTTTCGTTAACGAAATTTACCCAACAACTTAGACCATAAACGACGTCGGCGGAGAGAGGGGGTCGGCTGAAATGCGACAATAGACGACGCACCAGGAGGTGGAGGGGGTTAGCTAAAAACGACAGGGAGGGGGTACCAAGAAACGACGCAAGGCGATTTTGGGGGAGTGGTGGTCCGAAACATCGTGATTTTGGGACCACGTCGTTTAGAGACTACCCTTACAACCGAAACCGATAATTTGCTACCATTCCTAACACTTACGTAGGTGGTGTAAGATCAATCCGGGTCGTCATTGAGCCAGTGTTTGTTCTACCACCAGATCAGTGCGAATAATATTTGACTTTGACTTTGTCTTGTGCTAAAATCAATTGTCTGTGTGCACGTACGTGTATGTTTGCAGAAGAAGGGCTCAAAGCCAACATAAGCAAGTGTCCGGATGACGACGAGGTGATGGCATGTGACAGCAACGTACTAGAAGGCAGCAAGCCCAACCGCTGCTTCGACGTAAAGAACATCGGCGATTACAGCGGAGAAATAAGAGTGTGCTGCTGTGACAGCGACAAATGCAACGTGAAGCATGAGCCGGGCAGTTCTAGCAAAATTAGCATTTCTATTCTTCTGTTCATAGTGTCGCTTCTGGTGCTTCTCGATGGCTTCTAGGTTTTAGAGAAATTGTTTAGTGAATTGTGTCAAACGCATGCGTCCTCTAGTAAAACACGTGACGTCAGACAAGGTCAGTGCTGGACACTGGTCAACAGTTTTAATATGCAGGGTGACAGTGGCCAGCAGATGCGTTCCAGATTCGTCGGTAGCCACTCTCCAGCCAGTTAATCAAGTTGTTGTTGACCGCTTTCTATCGCCCGTCTCTCATAACTTTCACTCTTTCTGTGAAAATGCCCTCCCCGCCCCCTAAAGACGTGCCAGAAGGCCCAAAGGGGCCCACCTTGCTTAAGAGCATTCAAACCATTTCCAAGGGAACTATGTCGAAGGCTAGTCAGAGATTGAGCAGTTTGTTTGTGGAGGATTCGGCCGACAGTCTTTGGACGATGGAACGACGCGATTCAGTTAACCTCTCTACTGGTGTCCAATGCTGGGGAATTTTGTTGAAAAAAGTTCTGCAAAAGCGAAAACGACCCGCTAAGTGGGTGAAAAGGTAGCAATTATTGACTATTTTTACTATTTTACACTGCACTAGTGGTGTAATTTCTTTAAGGTTTTTCGTTCTCAAAGAATCCTTTCTCTTTTACTACCCGTGGGCCGAGCAGAAAGTCTTCATGAAAAAGCGGAAGTTCAATCGTCGACCGAAAGTCTCGACTGTTGAAAAATATTGGATGATTTTAAGCAAATTTTCTTAGGGCTTGCTAGCGATAGGAGGCTGTAGTGTAATGGCTTGTCAAGACGAAGTGCACAGGAATACGGTCCTCATTACCGGAGGAGAGTGTCAGGTCGGGTTTTTTGCGAAGTGGAATCTTCAAATCGACTACTTGTTTGTAGGATCCGATCGTGTTGAGCGCCCCGACACCTATGGAACAGCAACGCTGGATAACGAAAATTAACGAGGCAACTAAAGTGTAAACAGAAAGTTTGAGAATTCGTTTTTTGCTCTTACAATATAGAGCGCAATAACGGAAGGCTGCCAAGCGTTACTTAAAAAGCTACCCTGAAAGATCGGTGTTCAGGACGTTGAAAAACACGCAGATGAGCGAGTCAATGATTTGTGAGTTGGAAGCACAAGGGCTACGGTTGCACGAGGAGAAGCAGGAGTACGTACAGAAACTGCAGATAGAAGCCACTGCGCTGCGGGACGAGATAGACCGGAACGAGGAGCTGCAGAAAATCAGAGTCGAACTGGAGTGGGAGAAGGAAAAACTGGAACACACTACCAAGGAGTTGCAGTCCGACTTGGACAGAGTCAAACAGTGAGTTATACTGCTACTGCCAATGTATGTAGAGTACGCAGAGTACTGCCAATGTAACGCATAGTACTACTGTATTATTCTTAGAGAATCAAAATGTACGCATTTGTAGTGAACTCGAGCTGACCGAACAGATGAAAAGAACTCTGGAACAAGAGAAATTGAACCTGAAAGCGAAGACCGACCATCTAAGGAGTCAACTTGAGGTACTGACTCTCTTTAGCCGAGTCCTTACTTCTTATGCTAGAAAAGCAAAAACAAATAAGAACACAACTAGAACAACCTACCGTATAGTGCTGTTTATAGTACCCCCCTATTTATAGTACCCGGGGTACTACTATAAACGGCACTTAGTGCCATTTATAGTACCCGGGGTACTATAAATGGAGACAGATTTTTATTCGGAAATGAGCTGTTATAAATACAAAACGTGCGAAAAATACGGCATTTTTGGTGGTAAACCTTGTTTGTATGAAGAAAAACAGAAGATAATGCAATCATAGAGGTTCTGATGTATGTATATAACCTATTTTTTACATCAAAACGGTAATTTGAGCAAAAAACTTCACATACTATTGTTAGTTTCTTATAGAGCAGATTTTGTAGGTGCCATGTATAGTACCCGGGTACTATAAATGGATTCACTTTTATTTTCGCAAAACCCTAAGTGCCATATATAGTACCCGGGTACTATAAACAGCACTATACGGTAACATGTGACGTCGATCAGATAACTAATTCGTTTGGCAATTGATACTGATATCTTGAAGCATTTCTTTTCATGTGCGCATTGCGAACGAGATCATCGAAACGCTAATCAGCTTGTTTAAATATAAAAGCTAGTTTAGTATTTTGATACAAGCAAGTCTCGTTAACTCCAAGTTGGCACCGGTAATTTCATCCGGATTAGCGAATTTCTGGTACAGCGAATCAAAGCTAAAACGCTGTTTTTAAGTCAAAGCTTCTAAATGACAGCTTTTTTTAGTTGGACACCAGAATATTTAGTACTAATTTAACACCTCCTCATAAATCCCCTAAAAAGGCAAAAAGTCACATTCTGATAATAGAAAGCAAAATCCATTGCAAATTCACGTCTGAATTAAAGAATTACGCATGGATTTTGTTCGAATTAATGAAATCCGGATTACGAAACGAATAACTTTACTGCAAAAATTTTGAAGTTGGGTTGGAGCGCAAATCTCTGAATTTACGAATCCGGACCCGTATTAACGTGACAATATACAATAAAGAAAATTGTCACCTGGTAAAACCTTACCCGGTTGGAGAACATCCGGTTAAGCGAGACATAACTGAAAAAATGTGCATTTCTCTGCAGGAACTGGAGATGGAGAAGTACAAAATAGAGGAACATTTGACCCTTCGCAACATGGAACGCGACAAATTCGTGCAGGAAAACCTCGACCTCTCTCAAACTACCGTTCAGCTGCAGTCGAAGCTGGAGAAAATAGAAAAAATGACCAGACTATTGCAGAACGAAAAGCATGAAGTGGAGGAAAAGTGAGTTATTATTATGGCATTTGATATTGGTGCTATGCAGAACAATTTTGATGTACTTCAGAATGTCCGAAAACGCCAAAAAAGCCACCAATCTAGAAGCTGAGAAGGAGTACTACAGCCAACAAGCAGTGGAATTAATGACGTCATTGAATGTCAGAAAATCCTTTCTTCTAAATTTCTTTTAAAAGAAGTGTCACATTGCAGGATTTGGCTCAACAGAAGCAAATGACCGAACAGGAACTGAAAGTAAATTTAGAGATGAAGCAACAAAATAGAAGACTCGCATTTCAGGACGAAATGAATGCCAGAAGTGCAGCGGAGAAGCAGCTGAATGCAGCAGAAAAGGCACTGGAACATCTAGAAATGGCCATGAAGCTAAGCGGCGCCCAACTGCATGAACTGAAGGAACAAATTATGCCGGACGTGTGCAAACTGAAGGGTAACTGCAGTTTATTGACCAGCAACAATTTTAAACTAAACTACATTAGTTAGATTATAGAATTTTTCGAGGAATGTGCAGAGAGCGCGCGATTGGACGCCAACCGACCGATAATAATGAAAGAAGCGGTGTCGGCTAGGAAGTGCTTCTTACGGAAGAGCAAAACGCGAATCCGCAACTCGATTCGTCGCGCCGAAGCCACCAAAAAGCGTCTGAGTCATTTGGGAGATTTTTGCGTAACTGAAATCGACCCCAAACCTCCAAAAAGTGCAGATCAACCGTCAAACAGACTTCTGTGACAGTAAGATATCTGTTCTGGGCCATGATCGTTTAATTTTGTATAAGTAAGTCAAAATATTGATACATATCTCTCTAATATCTACTCTATAGAAGTCTGTAATCAAATTCTAAATAAAGTATTGTACAGTAGCTCTCTCTATTTTCTGCGAGTCAGCACGGTGATCAGTTCGTGTAACAGTTGTGACTGTTTTTCAATTTTGGCCTCCATTTTCGCCAAACTTGTAGCTTCTCTGAAAACATTCCAACTGAGTAAAAAATTTGCATACAGCTCAGCATTACCCGGCAGTAGCTAGGGCAGTGGAGACACGACTGTTGGCTTGTTCAAATGCTTCTGAGGATTCGTTCGACAGTTGTTCTTTTATCTCTTCCATGTCTTCCATTACTTTTTGTATTCTAAAAGACTGAGTTGCAATTTGGAATGGTTTATTGAACTCTACCGAATAGCACACTGGGCCACTCTGGAGTCCATCTGCTCCACTGACATGCGGTAGCTGTTGGCCAGGTACTTTTCCCTGCCTCCTTTCTCAAAGGCACTTAGTCTGATATTCTCCTCCTCGGTCAGAGGTACTTCTAAAATTAAACAGAATTGAGCTTCTTTGTGCTTTTAGTAGTAGCATTCAGAACTGACTAAAGCCATGCGCAGAACGGTAGGTGCCTCTGGCCTTGGTCAAACAGTAGCCAATGGATCTGCTGAAGATATTGAGCACAACCAGAGGAGCAGGTAGGGTGGGTGCCTCGAAGAAATAGTGAATCACTGAGTAGCGGTAGAAACGCCACACCTTCTCTGAATTCTCCTGCACCGTTTGGAAGGTATAACTGCAGCCAAAACATCCTTTTAGCCTGATCGGCCAGTTGGGGATCTAGCCCAAAATTTCTAGGAGTTGGATTAGAGACTAACATTCGCTGAGAATTTTGGGTTAAGCCTTCGTTTACAGGCAAAATACAAAGAATTGGCAAAAAATGGCTTACAAAAAATTAGAGGGGAAACGTCTCCGGGGAGTGGGGGTCTTGGTCGGCGGCGAGAAACCGTCCAGACCCCCCTTTGATGCGTGATAGACACCATACTGTATGACAGCTGATTTACTAACGTACTGTAACCGTATGTACCTGAACATGGCAATGAGCAGATTGAGCAATAAAACATTGGTCAAGAGCATATAGACTGCAAAGAGCAGAGGAACCAGCCAAGATTTCTGAGGACACGGTCTGGCCTCAGGGTCCAATGCTAGCAGGGTGGCATTCTCAATGCAGTGATCCTCAGTGTGTCCTCAAATTGTTAACCTCACATCGCTGCAATTCTTGTAGATACGGTAGTACTACCCTACCTTCAGCTCTGTGAAGAAACAGTTCCCCAAAGATCTGCCAGTAAGGTGTATAGACAGCCTCGTACAACAAGCCGAGTGAGAACCGCTGATTAGGGTAGAGCAGAGCTTGCATGGCTATTCCAAAGCTGAGGATAAACACAGCCAAGATACAGATGAAAAAGACCAGATCTTTTAGCTGAAGCAATTACACAGATTTATTTGTTTGTTTTGAAAAAAAGAAGTAAGTGACCATTTTTTGAATCATGATGATCTTTGGCCCGATCATTTTGGAGACGTAGAAGAACTCCATGAAACGCAGGTAGTTAAACATCAGTGACATGGCGTAGATCACTTTGGCGATTTGGTCCATCTCGCGGTCGTTCTGGAGACGAAGAACAATGATAGTGGCGAAAAAGAGAAAGCCAAGTAGATCCAGCTGGTTCCAGAATGAGGCGAAGTGGTTGAGCACTTTGAACACGAACGATTTTGCCTCTCTAGTGGCTACCTAAAGCAAATGCAGTAATCATGTTAGGATTTTTTCCAACAAACCGACCTCTCTGATTTCGTCCAGTGCCAACGATAGGCCCCAACCCCAAATTACGAACTCCAAAATTCCTTGAGGACTAAGTTCCGTGATGGGTCTCAGTTCTGCCAGAACCACACAGGTACTGACACCCAGAAAGATTATGTAAAACAACTAAATTTGCATGTTACACCATATAATGTGTGGTGACAACTTCCTTACCAGAGAAGTGAAAAATTTGGTCACAGGAGAGCTGTAGAATTCGTAAATGGCTCTCAAAAGGCCGATTGACTGTTTCTTTACGCTATCACTGCGAAAAATAGCTCCGATAGCCACAGACATTTTCTTCTTTTTCAAGCTGACAGCTTTATTGGTGGTGTCAGTGTGCCAGCCACCATTCATCAGGTCGGTTTCCGGGGTCTTAGCATCGGGATGTGGTTGAGGGAATTCCGCTTCGAAAATGGCAGTCTTGAAGTGAATCAGCACAACCAAGAAAGGACAGAAGATGACTAGGATTATCTAAGAAATGTTAGAACATTTTGTAAAATAGTGTATGTATATAAAAAGTACCTTCCAATCTGGAGTGTAATCGGCCATTTTTCCGTACCATAGACGGTTGAGCTTGGTTTGGCAACAACTCAACTGCATAAAGTCCATCAACTGAGCGGACTCGGCAAGCGAAAAGAGGGTCGTTTCGCCCCAGATGTCCAGTTGTCTCACCAACAACTTGTGTGACATGGTTTTGTTCATTCCATAACAGGTACTCAAAACACCAATTGCCAATTCTTCATAGTTGCTGCAAAAAGAGGCCAAAATTCGATTCCCCACCCAAGAGAAAGAAACGTGAAAAAATCATGAAAACTAAAAAGACATGCACAGAAATAAAAATGGGCAGCACGTACTTGGCTTCTTTGAGCAATTCACAGCTGAGGTCGAGTTCTTCCTGACTTGCAGCTTCCTGAGCCAGAGACTTCAACAGCCGACACGCTACTAGTGCTCCGCCTGCGACAGAAAACACTCAAACAATGTCAAGAAGGCTGCACTTTTGCTCACCAATTGGATCTAGACACATTTTCCAGAACATTCTCGCCAAACTAGCTTTGTTGAACAATAGAGCCCAGAGGAACAGATCTTTTTCCGGGTTCTCAAAGTCAAAATCAGTGGTTTTCCGCTGCTGCTGAGGTAGTTTCTGGCTGCCGTTAGACATTTTGCAACGGTCAACCACGTACTTGGCATGGGAGTAGAGCATGTGCACTTTGTCGTTGAGCAGGTAGCTGATCAAGGTGCCCACACTGCGCAGAAGATACATTTGCTCGTCTTCTGGGTCCACCTGAGTGGCACACGAGAAAAGCCGACCGTAAAGCTAAAATCAATATCAATCTGTCACTGCTTCTACATAGGAGCAGCAGTTTTACTGTACTTTGGTAATATCGGTATCATACATGTAACAGGTCATCCGCCGATGGGGGGAGGGGGGTTGGGGGGTCTGGCGCCGGCCGGGGGGGGGGGGTCTGAGCCAAAATTTTGGGGGAGGGGGGTGGGCACTAAAAAACGCTCAAAAATCGAAAAAATCGCTAATTTGGGCTGAAATACAGCTAAAAAGTGCTGTTTTGCAGGCGATTTTGGCAATTTTTGTGTGTGAAATTGTAAAAAATTGCAAAAATTTGCTTGAAAATTTACTTGCCAGAAAAATCGGAGGGGGGGGGGGGTCGGTGAAATCGTCTCGGGGGGGGGGTCCCCATCTGGGGGGTCTGGCCTAAGTCGGGTGGGGGGCAGACCCCCCAGACCCCCCTGTTACATGTATGATCGGTATGCAGCTTGACATAGTCTTGTAGTCTTTCAACACGAAAACACGAGATAGCAATTTTCAAATTTTTGAAAAAACATTCGGTAATTGTGGGACACTAACCCCCAATTAGCGGAAACCTACCGTATTAACTTAAGACTAAGATTGAATCTAGAGTGCGAACTGGTATTGGGTATTGGGTGTATTGGGGTGTTTTCCAGGTATTGGTATTAGGTATTGGGTTTTTTATACCCCAATACCCAATACTAATTAGGACCTATAAAAATCGAAAAGATCGACCGATTAGGTATATAAAGCCGTTTTTGCGTTAATAAACTAAAGGTTAAAAATCTCTTATACTGTCCGCTTTTCTAAGTAGTACACCAGTAATTAGTGCAATTTCTCTGTTCTTAAACGTTTGTGATTCAATTGAAATTTGTCATTTTTAGTGATACAGAATGTACAACCGATTAGTACTGCACTGCACCCAAGGGGTGCGGGTCTGGTACACCCCTTTCCGGTGGAGTATTAAGAAAACATCCGCCGAAAATATGAAACACTGTAATACAGTAGTTCATGTAAGGACTAAAGCTGTTAATTTCTGCTTATTTTACCCTCCAGGACGGCTTCTAAATGCTTTCTTAAGGCAAAATATTTCAAAATCTCTCGCCCTAGTTGGACAATGGCCCAACCAGGCCTCTTCGAAATTTTTATCCCTGTGAAAGAAAACCTGTACACCACTGGAATGTACCTGTTCACTAAAATGCACTTTTTTGCTCAGCTACGCAGGTATTGGGTATTGGGTATTGGGTTTTTCAGGTATTGTTCGCACTCTAATTGAATCTAAAGGTACACGTACGTAAGTTTAACTTCATCCTAATGTTCATTCATTCCGAACCTACCTTACATATAAGCCTAAAACCTGTAAGAATACACGATAGATATCCAATGGCCCAACCGGGGCGAAAACATTGAAAAATAAAAAATGCATTTAAAGGGTATCTGAGGGCTCTGTAGAATTAACAGTTACTACAGTAGTACAATGGAAGTTAACTATTTAAGGGCTCTGTCAATATAAAACCTACTTTCATTCTGCGCAGGAGGTTCTTGAAAATGATAGACATGGTGGTTGTTTTGTCGTCCAGCACGAACTGATAGAGCGATCGGAGGCGATCGATGGTCAGGAAGGTTCCTAAGTGCACGCCGTTGTCTATGAACAGCTGCACGAATTCCTTGCGTCCCTGAATCAGGGCGTTGTACATTGCGTCGTCCAACGCTATCGCCTGAAAATAATGGTGTAAACTTGAAGTAAGCAATCAACGACGGCTTGAGAACTTTTGCTGTTCATTAAAAATAGATAAATTTAGCCGAATTCAAAATCCCTATAACGACAAAGAACATATAAACTTTATCTGCTCTGCGTACATGTTGTAGGGGGTAGAAAGGAATTTGTTGGAAAAGTATAAACAGCCAACCCACCTGCCACTGTTGTCTGTTTTCCAAAGTAAAAATCTGATGTCTGGCTATATCAGCACGATTCCAGATTAAAGCCAGGTCTACCTGCGATTGGGGATTTGATTTCTGGGCTAAAACAGCAAAGGTAAATTGCAAACTGTAGTTGCGTACTGGCTGACCAAAATTAAACAGCAGATAGTTTAAAGCATGCATGTACTAGGGGTTTGGGGGTTACCCCCTGGCTAGAAAGGCCAAGCCTCCTCACCGCCGAGAGAAGTTTAGGGACCCCTATCCCAAAAATGTAAGTATGTATGTACTACATAGTGTAGCAGCTCGAGTGCTAACAAACTGGCTCAGAAATAAGTAATTTTAGCTTATAATCCGCTTGAAAAGCCTTTGGAAACCGAATTTGCCGTTTCTACTGCTGATGTTTAACAGAAATCGGTGTTTTTGGAAGCCCTTATCATCGTTTTTTTGCTTGTTTTAGCTCTAAAGCGCTATTTAGCAGCTTAAAATAGCGATTATTAGCCTCCCTGCTGAGAAAAACGTTCTAAAAACGCATTTGCAGTCGTTTGGAGCTTTTTGAAATTTTGGACCGCCCTCTGGGCGGAACCCCCCTCGACCTCACGTGACGGAACCCCCCCTACCCGTCCCCCGGGTCGGCCGGAACATGTTACATGTATGGTTTAAAGATTGGTGTTAAAATAGTTCCCACTGCATATACGTATAGCTTTCACCTTTCAAGAGTGCGCTCAAAACAGCCTTGTCCATTTCGTAGCAGGTTGCATCGTCCAGTTCGAACAAAGTAACCAAGTAGCGACTTTTCATTATCTCCATCAGAGCGTCCACCATTTCCGGAATTTCTTCTGGACTCGCCAGCGGCAGCAGATTTCTACTGAGCAAAAGAGTCATTTCAGCTTCAAAACTGTGCGCAAAATACGGCTCATCACTGAAATCAGTCTGTTGAAGAAATGCCATCAACGGTGAGACTACCTGATTTGCTTAGGCTTGGTCAGTTTGTAGGCAGTGCACATAATGTCGGCCACTCGACCTGTCCCTTTGATCACGACCACTGGGATGTGGTGTCTGACGGCGTCCAGGGTCGTCCGCATGGTATTCACGCCTCCTTCTACCACTATCAGAACCACTGGAGTGCCCACACCTACATACAGTATCTCTTACACATGTATATGGAACAGATCATCAGTCGATGGCGACGGGTATGGCGCCGGCCGGGGCCTCAGCCTCAATTCTAGGGGAGGGGGTTCGGTACTAAATACGCTGAAAAATCGGAAAATATATGGCAATTTTTAACTAAACATCGAAAAATATTCGCTATTTTGGGCTCAAACAACTGAAAAGTGGCAATTTTAGTGTTAGAAATTCCAAAATATCGCCAAAATCTGCAAAAAAGTTACTTGTCAGAAATAGGAGGACAGGAGAGTCAGAAAAATGGTCTAGGTGCGGTCCGCGACCTGTTACTGTACATCGATGCTTACAACAGTTTCTCCGCCAACAACAACATGTAACAGGTCATCCGCCGAAGGGGAGGATGTCTGGCGCCGGCCGGGGGACAGGGTCTGATGAGCCCAAATTTTGGGGGGTTGGGCACTAAAAACGCTCAAAAATCGCAATTTTCCGCTAAAAATCGTCAAAAATCGCTAATTTGAGCTGAAATACAGCTAAAAAGAGCTGTTTTACAGGCGATTAGGCAATTTTTGTGTCTGAAATTGTAAAAAAAAACAACGCAAAAATTTGCTCAAAAAATTACTTGCCAGAAAATCGGAGGGCGGGGGGTCCGAAAAATGGTCTCGTGGGGGGTCCGTCCGATTTGGGGGTCTGGCCTCAGTCGGCTGGGTGGCAGACCCCCAGAACCCCCTGTACATGTAGGTCGGCGTACGTTAGTTAGCCTGAATACATAGCAAAACAGCTTGCACACATAATTTACTGTTAAGTAATGAAGCGGTTGTGTTTGTGAGAGTGTTTTGTATCGTCAAGTTATCGAGTGGTTGCGTTTGTGTGCGCGTGTGTTTGTGTGTGTTGTGTGCGAGTGTCAACTAGTTGATAAACCTCTTCATTGGTGCCGAGTACCCGTCGAGCCCACCTTCATTTGGTTCTACTACAACGCTTCTTCTGTTTCCAGTTCTCAAGTTCCAGTGTTCCTTGGTTGTGATCGTCAGGCACAGCCGTGCCCCACTGACGCTCACTTCGTTTCCTGCTACTTCGCTCCTATGTCAATCTACTCTAGTCTACTACAACTCTCTCGAGACCACCGACGACACAATCTAGAGCTTCTAAAGCGTCAGCTACAAGAAGACCATCAACGAGAACGTCAAGAGCTACTACATCATCACCAACAAGAACGCCTTCAGCTTCAGCAACAACTACAACAACAACAAGAACAATTCGACCGCTTTCAACAAGAACAACGCATCCTCAACAATCGTTTTCTCCTTGCGCTTACCAAGTCCCTAACCCAGCCTCGCAAGTCCCCAGTGAAGACGTCTCAAGCCCCTAATCTTCGTCCGTGTGTGGAGGAGCAGAAGGCGGATGTGCCGAAAGAAGTTGAGAAAGATGATGCGCGGTTAGTTGATGGAGTTCCAGAGTCTCTTTGTTTGGCGGAAAGCCGTTCTCAGTTTGTTCCCATTGATGTTGTGCGGCAAGCACCTTGTGAAGATATGAGCTCTGGTTTTTGTTTGAAGAGGATAGTGAGCAGGAAGAGAGAAGAGGAGGAAGAAGATGGAGGCAGAGGCGACAAGACAAAGATGTTAAGAGAAAGAAGGAGAAAGAGGTCGAAGAGAAGAAATGGAGTGAAGAGAGTGATGAAGAGGAAGAGAGTGCTCAGGAGTAAGGTGATGAGAAGAAGATGGAAGATGAAGAGAGGAAGAAGGATGAAGAAAAGAAGGAGGAAGAAGAGAAGGAGAGTTGAGAGGAGAAGAGGAAAGAGAGTGAGAAGACGAGAACAGAGGAGGAGAAGAATCACAGTTCATTTGAATTCGCTTCACAAGAGATGGCATTCCGTTACGCCAATGACAAGTCATCAGTTGAAGGCCAAGGCGCAGAAAGGCCGAAACGTGGCGCGCACAAGATCGGGTCAACATGGTGTCAGAGCAGAGCAGGTTACTGGAGACGCCGAGTCAGCGGAGGCAGAGCATATCGATTCAGATAGTTTCCCCGGCTGTCAGGCACAGTTGAGGCCCAGTCGACATCCGGATGGGGAGTGATGAAGCGGTTGTGTTTGTGAGAGTGTTTTGTATCGTCAAGTTATCGAGTGGTTGCGTTTGTGTGCGCGTGTGTTTGTGTGTGTTGTGTGCGAGTGTCAACTAGTTGATAAACTTCTTCAGTAAGTAAGTAATTTTATTCAAAATAAACGGAACACAAATGCCCAAGACTGAGACCAAACAGATAGGGATGGGGATGGGCCGCTAAACGGCCACTAACACCCTACCCCGATAAAATCTACTAAAATCCGGTATTACAGAGAGCGTTGCGGAAGGCGCGTGCAGAGCGCAAATTAACGGTTTCATTTGGTAAGGAGTTCCAAATATTTATTACTCGAACGGCAAAGGAATATTTTCTTATATCAAGCCTGGACTTCGGTAAACACAATTTATACTGGTGGCCACGTGTGTTGAGATTATTAAATTTGAAAAACAAATCAACAGGGAGGTCAATTTGTCCGTGAATTAATTTGTACACCATTACAAGGTCAGCAACAATCTTTCTTTTTTCTAAAGACTCCAAATTTAGCAATCTTAGCCTTTCGGAATATTCAAAATTCACAAGACCTGGAATTCGGCGAGTAAATAATCTCTGTACTCTTTCAATTAGATCAATGTCCTTAAGTAAATATGGATTCCAGACCTCTGAGGCATATTCTAGCTTAGGACGAACAAAAGTTTTGTACAGTTTGATAAGGAAATCCTTGGTCTTAGTTTCAAAACATTTAAAAATCAGGTTAACCAACCTAAACCCGTTTGCTGCAATTTGATTACAATGGCGCGAAAATTTAAGATCATTAGAGATTAGCACACCAAGATCAGTTATTGTATCAACTGATTGAAGCTGACGACCAAGACATATGAAATTTGTATGAGCATTACCGTAACCAAAATGCAGGACAGCGCATTTTTGTATTGCGACAGATAGCTGCATTCTCTCTGCCCAATGCATCACCCTCTCAAGATCTCGCTGTAAGACAACATTTACTGCGTTTCGAGGAAGGGCAAAGTAGAGTTTGGTGTCATCAGCGTAAAGAGCAAATTTTGACTCAGTAAGCACCGAACTGAGGTCATTTATGTAAATAAGGAACAACAGGGGGCCTAATTTGCTACCTTGAGGAACACCAGAGGTTACAGGAATTGAGGAAGAAACTGCGTTATCTACCGATACATACTGTAAGCGATTTGACAAGTAAGCCTCAATCCACTTCAGTAATTTTCCTCTGATACCAATATTGTGCAGTTTAGACATAAGTTTTGGATGAGAGACTGTGTCAAATGCTTTAGCAATATCGAGATAAATAACGTCGATTGTTAAAAAATTATCTAAGTTTTGGGTCCATTCATTTAGACAATACAGTAGTTGGGCTACAGTAGAACGGTTTTTCATAAAACCGAACTGCTTAGGGGATATCTTATTGGCAGCAAGAAGGTAATCCATCATTTCATCAAAAATGATGGATTCCATAATTAACTCACTTTTAACAAGTGAACTTATAGGCCGGTAATTTTTGACAGAGGTGCTTGCACCCTTTTTGAAGATTGGATTAATACGAGCCACTTTCCAGATATCTGGAAGAGTGGCAGTTTCAAAAGATACAGAAAATATTTTCTTTAGAGGAGAAGCAAGAAGAGCAGCAAATTTTTTGAGAACAAATTGTGGGATACAATCAGGACCCTTAGACATCTTTGGAATAATTTTTAATAGGTGTTTAAACACAATATCATCGGACATAAGTATGTCCCGCAGAAATGTTGCATTTTCAACAGCAAACTCCTGCAAGGGTGACCCATCATCCGTTATAAAGACAGAGGCAAAAAAGGCATTAAAAGCAGATGCCTTTTCAGATGGGTCAGTAATGATTGATCCATCATCAGCGACTAGGTTAGGGATATGAGATTTGTTTTTGAATTTGCTCCTAACAAATCTCCAAAAATCGGACTGAGATCCTTGGTTAAGTACAGATTGTTCAGCTCGATACAAATCATAACATTTGGATCGTCTCGCATCATAGTATGCCGTTAACCAGTTTTGGCGGTTTTCCTCTGATGGGTTTAGTTTGCAAACTCGATGAAGCCTTAATTGTCTGTTGTGTGCATTTCGCGAAGCAGTAGACCATAGGGAGGATTTGGAACGAAACGTACACTTTGGGACAAAGGCTTCGATACCTTGACTCAAAAGCGAATGGAAACACGCCCAAAATTGGTTAACATTGGCACACTGCTCGAAAACAGTAATCCAATCAATATGATACAGATATTCAGAAAACGGCTCGAAATGTAATTTTCGAAAGTTGAGGAAAGAGGTGTCAGTATTAAAGGATTCATGGCTAATCAAAGGCCCAAAATTGGATACAATCTTATTGTGGTCGGAGTTAGCAAAGGGCTCTACAACTTTAGAATTAAATACGAAACTCTCTTCATTACAAAAAACTAGATCTAAGATATTGCCAGACTCATGTGTTGAAACATTGTTTTCCCAACCATATCTAAAAGTCTACTTAGTTTTGCTTAGTGAGCAGCAGACCGAGACTCAGTATTTCAGAGAGTTAGCCAGTCATAACAAGAGGCGATTCAAACATACATGTAACAAGGGGGTCTGGGGGGGGGTCTGCCCCCCACCCGACTTAGGCCAGACCCCCCAGATGGGGACCCCCCCTCCGATTTTTCTGGCAAGTAAATTTTCGAGCAAATTTTTGCAATTTTTTACACTTTCACACACAAAAATTGCCAAAATCCCCTGCAAAACAGCACTTTTTAGCTGTATTTCAGCCCAAATTAGCGATTTTTGGCGATTTTTAGGCCAAAAATTGCGATTTTCTCGATTTTTGAGCGTTTTTTAGTTCCCACCCCCCTCCCCCAAAATTTTGGCTCAGACCCCCCCGGCCGGCGCCAGACCCCCCCAACCCCCCCTCCCCCCATCGGCGGATGACCTGTTACATGTATGGATTCAAAGACTGTTTCAACTTGCTGTGTGATGAGTATTTGTACGTAGGTATGGTAAGTATGTGTAGCTAAGCAAAAACCAATAGGTACTGTACATTGGTGCGGTTTGTCCTTCTGCAGGGGGTCGAGACAGGCGGCGCATTTGGTTCTGATGTTCTCCTCCAGTCTGGCTCGGAGGTTGATCTCGGTGCCGAACCGTCCGACAGTGCCGTTGTCTGCCAGAATAAAGTGCGTGTGGTTGTGGTCGAGCGGGGCGCTGCCACTCACCGCATTGCAGTCGCGCAGACTGTACACTGCTGGAAACGAACCCGTGCCCTGAAACCGTCCTACTAATGTTTCAGTTCATTGCCTTGTACACTTAGAGCAAGCGGAGCGGCAGCGTTTATTCCACAAAGAAGGTCGTCAAAACCCACTTTTTACCCCAAAAAAGGTCGCAACAAAACCCACTTTGGACTTGGTCACAAAACCCTATAATCGTTCTGTAACCGTTTGTGTTCTGAAGCTTTTTGAAGCACTTTGGTTGATAGAAAATAGGGTGATTTGACTTACGTCAGTTTCCACCAAACTCTGTCTGTTATCGATGCAGCCCCAAGAGCCAATGCCGATGGCGACGATTCGTTTCGCGTCCGAATCGGACAGCTGGTACTCCTGGATGGCCTCCCCTACGTACTTCATCACTCCGGCCGCCGTGCCCCCCGTTATTATCCAGGCGTCTAAATGGCAATGTTACTAAAGAAACAGCCATGTTTCAAGGAAATTATAAACTATACAGGGATACGCAAAATTCAATACTACGACGTTTTCAGCAAACCCCCTATAAACCACTAGTACAACGTTTTTGGCTGACACCCCCCCCCCCGGACTAAACTTGGTACTGTGCCCGACATTAGAAAATCTTCAACAAAATCGACTTGACACTGTAGAAGCTGTGAAAAAGAAACTTTTTGACAGTGAACTACCATTTTGGTGGTTGGGAACATGAACTGGGTTGAGTTTTCCTTGTAATATAGTTGCTGACAAAAGCTTCCTAGGCACCTAGAAAAACGTCGACAACAAAACAACCCGACCCCCCCCTCTGAACGTCGTAGTTTATGGACGGTCCCAAACGATCATTTGCTACAAATTAGCCTACCAGTAGTGGCAGCGACGTCGATTAATCCTTGTTTGAAGGCATTTTTGAGTCTGCGTTTCATAAAAAACCGCTTCGCCCCGCCGGTCACCGAAATCACCAATTTAGGCGGCGGAATATCCCACAACACATGCAGCAACGTCCATAACAGGGTGGGGTCTGTCTGGTGGTCCACCCGTGCGTACTAAACCGGTTACCGTAGTTCAGTAAATCGTCTAGTTGCTCACCGGTGAGGGCGCAGTCCTATTGCCGAATCCGGGAAACTCGATTTCTCCAAAACCGGTGGTCGGCAGAGTTCTGGTGTGATGCTCTGGGTTCCACTTGGCGTGAGGGTCGGGGTACGGGGCCACATTTTTCTCCTGGTGCCAAACCAGGTTTCTGCCACATGCACATGTTTCTTTTTTCCTTTCGTGCGCGATGTAAGCCGTGCATTCCCGTTCTCTAAGGTAGCCTGCTGCGAATTCGCGAAATTGGTCCTGAAAAGGAAAAAACTGATAGTGTTGGGATGGTTCAAAAAAGTGATGTGTGAGCTCACATACTGACCTATTTATGATATGAGTAGGGTCACAGTTCTTACCGACGACCGGCACGGGGGCAACTTGGCAAGAAATATGTACGTAGTTTTTTAATTAAATATAACTTGTATTGTATCAACGTGTTTTGTAAACTTCATCGGTCAGGGTCACGAAATTCCCATGGCTTTTGACTAGTGTTGTTACAATACCAAAATTTCCGTTTGACTATGACTATGACTACCACTCGTTTGAGTACAATACCAGGGTAGTCAAATTTGACTATATTGTAGTCAAACCGTTTGACTACCATGGCCAGCGGTTCGACTACTTTGACTACTTTTTGAGACATGGCAAAATTAACGTTTTCAGCGATTTATAAACTTCAGTCACCAAGTGTCAGTCAAAATGACTTTGACTGAGTGCACAAAGTGTTTACTACATAAACAGTATAGTTAACTGCTACAAATTAGCCCAGAATTGTTTAATTTTCAAAAATTTCAATGTAAAAAGCATCTTTCGGAAAGACAGCACAAAAATAGGCAAATACCCGGTTTAGTTTGGTGTAAAATCAAAGTAGTTTTTTATTTTTCTCTTGTTCTTCTTTGCTCCATACGGGAGGTATTGTACTGTATGTCATAATTTTCACCCTGACCAAACTGTTTAATTTGCCTTGCATCAAGCAGAGATTTGCTGACTGACAACCCATACATGTAACAGGTCAACCGCCAAGGGGGATGGGGGTTGGGGGGTCTGGTGCCGGCGGGGGGATGTTTGGCTAAAAATCGCCAAAAATCGCTATTGGGCTGAGATACAGCTAAGAAATACTGTTTTGCAGGCGATTTTACCATTTTTTGTGTCCGAAATCGTAAAAAATCGCTAAAATTTGCTCAAAAAATTATCTGCCAGAAAAATCGGAGGGGGCTCGGGAAAATCGTCTCGGGAGGGGGTCCCCCCATCCGAGGGGTCTGGCCTAACTCGGGTGGGGGCAGACCCCCTATTACATGTATGCTGACACCTGTCATCAGTTCACAGTTTTAGAGAAAAGGGTTGTTTGTCTTTTAAAGAGCTAAAAATGAAACGAATTTATAAAATATTTAGTTGCGAACCGTAAAAATGTGGAAAATATGCTTGAAAAGCCGCTGCTTATAAGAAAATGTAGTCATAGTCAAACGGTTTGACTACCTCGTCTTCGTTTGACTACGTATTTATGGTAACCAAGGTAGTCAAACTTTGACTTTGACTACCTGTCTGTTTGACTGCTATATCACAAAAAGTATTAACTATGACTTTGACTTTGACTATAGTCATAACAACACTACTTTTGACCAATAAATTTCAAACATCCTCATACTTTATTAAAAAAGTCAAGGTTTACAAAGTTGAAATTGGACCGATGAAAAGTACAATGGTGATAATTCGGTGGCATTTACAGATTTCTTGAAACATACCCTTTCTCTTCGGTTAGTCAGGTCCGGAATGAGCGAAGCCAAAGCACAAATGGTCACTTTTCTAGGCGTAGACCGTTTTCTTTCTCTGGGCGACGGCCCGGCACTGGCCTGCTGATCGCTGAACGTGACAAACGGATGGCTGGGGTTGGTCTCCATCTATTGTGACGATTACGAAAGAGAGTCCGGGAGGGACTGCATTGTATGAACGCACGGCCGTCTTATTTGTTGGCAACGAGTTAGTCTTCTATTGATCTGGTTGTCATAGCTACGCTACCATTGTTCTCCTATTTTAGACTGCTGACAGACGCATTAGTCGAGTGCACATTAATTGGGCTGCTTCTTTTATTATTATTAGATGCTTTTTCTGATACTGATCGGGAAAAGACACCGACTTTTACTTAACACGGGCAATCGGACCTTGAGATATGTACGACAGCTGTACAAAACATTTTTGCGCTGCACGCACAAAACATAACCCATTTACTTAAGGACTCTCTTGTGTGTAGGTTTGATTTTTGATTTGAAAAAGTTGGTTTCAACAAGATTAGACAATATCTATGGTCTAATTGTTTGTACTGGGTGTGTGCAAAACTAAGTCATTTAATTTCTAATCGTTTTAATGGAAGTTTTAGAACTTCTGTCGAATATCGAATCCATTTACAGTTGCAGCAAACACGAAAACGCTTACATAAGCTGACTATTCCATTAGTAGGCGTATGGGCTAAAATACTGAATTTTGGAAGGCTCTTGACTGTAACAACAGTTTGGATTTGCATGGTCCACTGAAGTACAGTATACGTAGTGGATCAAAAATGTCCATCGTTTATTTTTCACTCAAATGTTTAGTTCTCGATCAGTTCTTTAGCGATTTGACTCAAACTTTTGGGAAAAATTAACAAGACAACTGGCTACATATTGTGCTAGTTTTGGAGCGAAAATTCCAACTCCTGCGGATTTTATGACATGACCCGAAAACTACGAATCAGGGTGGTCCACGTAAATTCAACATTTTTCGGTAGTTCAAAGAGTACGCTTTCAAACTGGCCTGGCAGTAATGATTGGTGTTGCCATTGAGAATAATACTAAGTGGGGAGCCCTGTAGCTGAAAGGTTACCAAAATTGGGGAATTTTAACAACATGGTTGAATGTGACTTTTCATCGCAAAACCGATAAAATGATGACTGTGAAGATTTTCGATCTACTGAAAGCACTGCAGGAAAGGCTTGTATGATGTGGAACTGAGTTTAAATATATCAGGTTCATTCATTAGACGAAGTGAAGTGGAGCTAACTGTTCTTTGTGTATATGTCGTAAGCTGTCAGGGTGACTAGGCCAGCCTGTGACGGGGGACCAGCCTAGGCGGGGAGGGGCGGCGCTCCGGCCTAAGCTCCGAGGGGAAAGAGTCTCTAGTCCCTAAATATAAGAAAGGCAAACAAACCTGAGGAGGCCAAAGCTGTGAAGACCTGTCAGCTTAAATCAAATAG
Organism: Sabatieria punctata; assembly: GCA_030248155.1. Classification (NCBI taxonomy): domain Eukaryota; kingdom Metazoa; phylum Nematoda; class Chromadorea; order Araeolaimida; family Comesomatidae; genus Sabatieria; species Sabatieria punctata. Next base: position 82,709 of record JASANB010000383.1, read on the forward strand.
TGGATTATGATAGATCTGATTTTTTTCAGTTTCTTACTCAAAATCAGGCAACAATTTGCATTTTAGTACAATACATCAATACACATACTCATAAATACACAAAACTACAAATTGTTTTTCTAGATGTGTTCTACAGATTCATACACATTTGACAGTGAATATGTACACACATCACATACACATACAGATTCTGAAAATCCAATTCCAAACAACAGTAGTGGAGCCCCTTCGACAACGCTGTACCCACTCATAGACTTGAGTTTCTCTTGGTGCCTTTTTCTTCAAGTATAGCATTCCGGATTTTAAATAGTGTTACTTCAGTCACGGCCATTGTCCGGAAACTTTGCATACACTGTCAGTTCCGAATTTGATGCAAAATTTCAAAAACTCTAAAATAGGAGAAAATCGCAGTGTGCTGCTAAACACACCCAATTTAAACGTTACAGTACCCGACCCAACTTCTCGACCGGCGACCAACCAAACGCTCGGCCATTGGGCGCTCTTTCAGACCAAAAGCTAAACAATCCGTCTGCTCAAAGAAAAGCTGTAAGTAAGTTCCTTGTTTTTTTAACAACCTGTAGTCTACTAGTGTACGGAAGATCGAAAAACCGATGCTGTCTAAAAAGCTGGAGTTACAGAGTGTACCACCAGCTCAATAAATCCAAAGCGGTAACGTTTGAGAGCTAACCAGTTTAGAGAATGGTCATGTGCAAATACTGTTTCAGATAGTATCTGCAGTTCAGTTTTAGTGGCCAATGTTGGAGTAAGAAAATACTGCTCAAGTAGAAAGCAAGGGAGCGAGTGAAACTAGTTGCTGGTGAGGTGACCGACCAGTTCTGTGACCGGACAAAGCCGTCCTCCATTTAGCTAGCAAATATCTAGTTCACAGCCACCTCCTCGCTCCGTCACCCGACTGCCTGCTAATTCTGTCTCCTCAGCCTCCCACGCACAATGTATCGCTTGGTTGTGTTGTGTCTGGCCTTCTGTAAAATTGCTGCCGCTATCCAGTGCTATGATAAGCAGGACTCCAAAGTCAATATGCCCGGCTCAGGTACTGTATCTTATCTTGTATACAAGCCTAATCGGGGTACTGTTGTTTGTGTATACAACACATTTATTATACACAAAAATACACATTGATTTTTGAATGTGTATACAAATACATACACAGATTGAAATTTTGGATACACATTACTATAAGTAGCAGTACTCAAAATGTGTAGTTTTGTGTCTGTGTATTTCATGATCTGTGATCAGCAAAAGCAGATTCTGTGACCAGCAAAAGTCAGTAAAATTTTGAACAGAACCCCAAAGTTCCGAAGTTTTTTTTGCTGCAGTAATAAACAGTAGATATTCAAACGTAACTCAATTTGAAAGCTATCTTACATTTCAAGCAGCGGACATTGATAGATTTGATTTTTCTAGCAGTTATGGCTCAAAATCTATCAAAAAATTTGCATTTCAGTACAATACGCACAAATATACACAAAAACACACAATGTTTTACTGAATGTATATACCCAAATTTCCATACACATTTGACAGT